>CAWUER010000337.1:0-15092 GCA_963921195.1 Pegoplata infirma
GGTTTTGCAAAGTCAGTTCGGATTTCTTTTTTATAGCCCCACTGAAGTTTTTATTTTTTTATCAAAGGCGTTTGGAAAACGTCAAAAATATTATAATAAGAACACATCTGAGCTTCAAAATATGATTTGATGTCTTCAGTTAAATCTTATGGCGATTCTTTTCTTAGAATATTTTAACCTCTAACTGCCATTTTAAGGGGTCATTTTAGTCCTTTTTCAAAAACTAAACACAGAAGTCTAATAAAACGTCCATTTAGAGGGTTAAAATGTTCTACAAATATTTTCCTCATAAAATTTCACTAGGGGTTGTCGAATGTTCAAAGTTTGTGCGACATGCGCAAAGTGCTTAAAAAGGGTCAAGTATAAATAATCAATGTTTGTATTTATTTTTACCAAAGCAGTTTTAAAAAAATATCGACAAAAAACAGTGCAAATATACTTTTGAGCTAAAAATGATGTTCTGATGTGTTTTATAAAATTTTATGATGATTCTTTTCTTTGACCAAATTAACCCTCTAGCTCCCGTTTTAAGGGGTAATTTTTGTCCTTTTTTAAAAGAAATACAAAAAAAGTCTATAAAAAAAATGCAGTTAAAGGGTTAAAATGTTTTACAAATATTTTCTGCATCAAATTTTACTAGGGCGCGTCTAAGACAGAAAGTTCGTCCATCATATAGAAAATGATAAAAATTTTAAAGTATTCAAAAATTTTTTTTTATATTTTTTTTGGGTCGAAATAAAAAAAAAACAAGTAACCGAGTTAAATTCGACTTTGTCGAATGTATTAATACCCTCCACGATGTAAAAAAGTTTATTTGCAAAAAAAAAAAAAATCCCTCTAACCCAGAGATTCCTTGACCGATCTCGTTGAAAAATTGTGTCTGCACTACTATCCAATAGGATAGTAGATCGGGATCAAAAGTTGTGTCAGTTGACACGAAAACCCCCATATAAATTATTGATCAGTGATCGATTTTAAGACATTCTAGCGAGACATTGTCTGTCCGTCTGTCGAAATGGTGATCACGGCAATGTATTAAACAGATATAACAAAGACTTAGCGTATTCACTTGTTGTTGCCTAAGCAGTTTGGTATTGCATTTGAACGAAATCGGTTCAGCAGTTCAAAAGTTATGAACGAAAATGTAAGAACACCTCGAAAATTGTGGTACATTCAACATAACCTCAAAACACAAAATGCTTTAATTCGGCGGCTGGTTGACACATGTGAACAGAATCGATCACCGAATGGTATTTAAACAAGTCCAAACATTAAAAAAAAAAAAAAAAACATTTTCGTCGAATTTTTTTTTTACCAAAATTTTTTTTTCGCGGATTTTTTGTTTTTAATTTTTTTTTTGTTTTTTGCAAAGAAACTTTTTTACATCGTGGAGGGTATTAATACATTCGACAAAGTCGAATTTAACTTTGTTACTTGTTTTTTTTTTTATTTCGGCCAAAAAAAAAATATAAAAAAAATTTTTGAATACTTTGAAATTTTTAAGCATTTTCTATATGCTGGACGAACTTTCTGTCTTAGACGTGCCCTAGTAAAATTTGATGCAGAAAATATTTGTAAAACATTTTACCCTTTAACTGCATTTTTTTATAGACTTTTTTGTATTTCTTTTAAAAAAGGACAAAAATGACCCCTTAAAACGGGAGCTAGAGGATTAATTTGGTCAAAGAAAAGAATCATCATAAAATTTTATAAAACACATCAGAACATCATTTTTAGCCCAAAAGTATATTTGCACTGTTTTTTGTCGATATTTTTTAACACTGCTTTGGTAAAAATAAATAACAAACATTGATTATTTATACTTGACCCTTTTTAAGCACTTTGCGCATGTCGCACAAACTTTGAACATTCGACAACCCCTAGTGAAATTTTATGAGGAAAATATTTGTAGAACATTTTAACCCTCTAAATGGACGTTTTATTAGACTTATGTGTTTAGTTTTTGAAAAAGGATAAACTGACCCCTTAAAATGGCAGTTAGAGGGTTAAAATGTTTTAAGAAAAAAACCGCCATTAAATTTCACTGAAGACATCAAATCATATTTTGAAGCTCAGATGTGTTCTTATTATAGTATTTTTGACGTTTTCCAAACGCCTTTGATAAAAAATAAAAACTTCAGTGGGCTATAAAAAAGAAATCCGAACTGACTTTGCAAAACCCTTTGGTGATTTTGTCCATTTGATGGTCTACTTTCATATGGCGTTGAAGCCATTGAGGCTCATTTTTCTTGTTGCACAGTGTATTTTGACAATTTTAAGCAAAATCGACTAAAAGCTTCTAAGGAAATAATCTGATTAAAAAATACTGCAAATAAAATTGATAAAGCATTTTATTACCTTTAATTTAAAACCAAAAAATAATAAATCCACCGATTTGGTCCGGAGATACTTTGTTTAAGTAATATAAATTTTTAAAAAAACTGAAAATTTGGAAAGTTAGCAATAACTCGAAAACTGTTCTACTTTTGAAACTTTGTACTGCATTTTCGGACTTAGCGCTAGATTTTACATGAAAAATTAATGTAAAATGTCGTGGATCTAAGTCTCTGTAAACTAGTATAAGAGTTCTGATACGTGTTTAAAACAGTTGTGTCTTAAATTTTAGTTATGAAACATATCTGTAATCTGATCTACAGAAGAGACCAGCAAAACCTTCAAAATGGTAATGGTTATGCAATGCATTACCATGTAGTGCATAGTCAAAAATTTGCATGAAAAATACTAAAAAGTAATGCATATGGTAAGCGGTAGGGAAAAAGTAATGCACATTTTTGCATTTTTCTAGGCTATGCATTACTTAGTAATGCATTACATAAACCATAATCATTTTTAAGGGTTGGGTGGTTCTAAGAAATGGAGCTTGAGTTATAAAAAACTTCCCCCCCCCCCCAAACTCAAGAGCTGGATCCGCCCCTGCTGTGGTACATGGTGTAACTAGTAGTGCTGATGTTTGTAACTAGTCGAAATATTGGTCCCTAGACTTTTAAGTATACCGTTCGACTCAGAATCGATCAAGCAATGTCCGTCCGCCTGATCATGTAAACGGTGTAAACAAGATACAGGTCGAACATTTTTAATCAATTTGCTTAAAATTTTAAACTTAAGCCCCTATTGGCCCAAAGACAAAGCCTATTGAAGTTGGAAAAATCAGTCAATGTTAAGACCTAGCCCCCACACAAAGTTCCTCTTTAATTTTTGCTTAAATGACTCTATATCTATAGATATCCCTTCGAACTTCTTTTGTATTCACAAATCACCATTCCGAATTTTAAAGGAATCGGACCAGTTCTTCTTGAAGCCACGTAAATCCTGCTACCCCAAAAAAAATTATTTAGCGAAGCCTCTAAATTAATTTATGGAGTTTGAAATGGCGTACGGACATAGCGCCCAAGGTCTTATCGCCCAAAACCGTAAATGTCATATCGCCCAAGCTGCGACATATAGCCCAAAATGATAGGTCTAAAAATGTTACTTCTCACAAAACAAAATTGTCAAAAAATCCGAAATATTTTATTTGGGCGAAATGTCGAACTTACGACTTCTATGATTTGTGTTTTTGTAATAAAGGTTTTCTGCGTAGCCGGCCTTCGGCCGAGCTTAGGGATTACATACTCAATGCATTAAACCCACCCTCTCGGCAAACCAAAGCTATTTTGGTTATCAGGCCTTTTTGAGGCATAACAAATTAACTTTGCGGAGAGGGTGGGTTTAATGCATGGATTTTGTAATCCCTAAGCCCGGCTGAAGGCCGGCTACACAGAAAATACTTTTTTTTTTTGGGTAGCAGGATTTACGGGGAAATATATTTCCACATTTTCAACTGATATGGCTTTATTTCCACTTTGGTTGTAAAATCAATATGACTTTATTGCTCAATCGTGTTGGTAATAAAGCCATATGGCCTTATTTCCCATTGAATTGAGAAATAAGGCCATATGGCCTTATTGCCTATGGCTTTATTTCACCCCCCCCCTAGATCCAATCGGTCCATGTTTGAACTTGGGACCCATTTTCCGGGACACACTGGAGTAGGGAATTATATGTTCGGTCTTGACTGACTATAACTTTCTTACTTGTTTTAATTTTTGAATGAAGAAAAAAACCTAAATTTTTTAAAAAAATTTCAAATAGCGGTATCTCGAAAACCGTTCGACTGATTAATTTTTTTCGATATTCGTGTTCCGAGCATAAAAATTTGTAAATATGATGTAACTTTAGACATATTTTATTTTTTGGGGTTTTAAAAATAAAAAACTTTTAAAAATAAAAAAACTTAATTTAATGCGATTGTCCACAAATTTGTACCACATAAAAAGTCAACGTCCTATTTTTTGACGCACAAAAAAAAAATGTTTATTCTGGCTCGAGGTCATGCTATGAGAATATCATGGTTTTAATTAGTAAAGAAAATAATGACCTCGAGCCAGAATAAACATAATCAAAATATAATATTTTAAAGGTCGAATAAAACAATTTTTATTTTTTAATAAAAATTAATCAGAATTTGAACATAATGATTGTGATGAATAACCCTATTATGGATTATTACACTCACAACAACACAAATAACATAATGTTGTAGTCCAATGAACTATCATATGTATAATTGTTTAAATTATTTTGTTGGTTATTGACAATCGTTGCCTTATTAGTATGGTACAATTTCTTCGTCTTTGTAATTCCCATTGTGAATAGAGGCGAATATCTATTAATATTTTAGTTTGACCACAAACGATTTGTCATTAGACTCGTTTGCTACTTTGTAGTAAATCGTTTCTATTTTTTGCTAAATAATCTTGACAATGGAATTTGACAAATTCCCAAACACGTGTCGATTAATTCTTGCAAAAATGACCAACATAAATAAATTTAAAACAAAAAAATAATTTTCTTGAAAATTATGCTATGAGAATATCATGGTTTTAATTAGCAAAGAAAACAATGACCTCGAGCCAGAAAAACATCCTCAAAATATAATATTTTAAAGGTCGAATAAAACAATTTTTATTTTTTAATAAAAATTAATCAGAATTTGAACATAATGGTTGGCACGCCATAGTGATGAATAACCCTAATATGGATTATTACACTCACAACAACACAAATAACATATTGTTGTAGTCCAATGGACTATCATATCGTGAACCTATATTCAAAATATGCCAACTCAAATTTGACCGAAATGAGTTTCCGATAGCAAATAGCTCCCCTATGCAATACCCATCTGTGGTAAAAATTTCAGAGCAAAAATATAATTTGTTGTCGTTTTACATCCATTTTTGTTATTCTGCTATCTCAAAGTACATATTTCTTTGGTGAAAATAAATGCCAACTCCCATTGTAAATATCCAAAAAAAATTTAAATTTAAAAAAAAAAAAAAAAAATTAGACCTCATATCTAATTGTATTTGCCATGCTGAAAACGAATCTCGTAAAGATTTTCATATCTAATGGCTAGTTTTCGAGATATTGCCATTTTAAAAATATCAGTAAATAGTGATTTCAAAAAATTTTTTTTTTATATATATGTAACTTTCAAACTATTTATCAGATTGAAACATTATGAGTGGGGCAAATAAAGTCAATGATATAAGCTTTCAAAATAGCTAGTTTGGAGTTACAGAGTGCCAAAGTTGACCACCCTGATATTAAAAGGCTTTCGGAGCTAGTACTTGTAAAAATATGCAACAATTTTTATTTGTTTTTTAGTTTTTGCAATTACCGTACTAAGGATAACAAAATCCAAAAAAAAAAATAATAAAAATTTTTCAAAAAAAAAAATATATTTATTTTCCGACAAAACATGCCAACTCTAAAAAAATATTTGTTTTTTGACCTAGTAATAAATGCCATCTTTTAAAAACACGCAAACTAGTGCAAATTACGAAATTTTTGACATAGGTAAAAATTGTTTAGAATATTTAAACCATCTTATAGAAGGTACATTGTTTATTTTTACAATAACACAGTGCAACACCCAAAATCGGAATGGGATGAAACCAAAAGCAAATGAAAGTTGACATATTCCATAACAAACCCATCAAGGCTTTTTTCTAGTTCAGAGCTAGCTTTTGTTTTACACGCATTTGAAGTTAGTGCACTTTTATTATAATTATAATAATAAATGCTTGAAAACTGTATCAGTGGCGTATTATTAATATTGTAATTGCCTTGAAATAACAATCATACGCAACGGTGTCCAGTGATTTATGTTAATAATTTCCTTTAAATAACAATCATACGTAACGGTGTACAGTGATTTATTTTAATAATTTGGCTATTCAGTAAATAGGTACTGGACCGATTGCAGCAAAATTCATACCAGTCATAGCTGAAGTAATTTTGAGCTTAAGTTTGGAAACTGGACCCTACATGTCCAATAAGGGCACCACCAGGGGCCTTTAAAGTAAGACATGTCTAGTACACAAAAACTTTAAATGCTTTAAAATCACCAACTTTAAATGCGTGTAAAATAAAATCTAACTCTGACCTAAAAAAGGCCTTGAGGGTTTTGTTATGGAAAACGTCAGCTTTCATTTGCTTTTGGTTTCATCCCATTCCGATTCCGAAAGTTCGATTTTGTATCACTGTGTAATATGCGAAATAACTACCCAGCCAGAAATTGCCAACGGTACAAAAAAAAATGTACTGGTAGAACATTGGCTACACAAAAAATACTACGCTTTGCAGAAATATCGAAAAGTACAAAAAAACATGTACTGGCAAAACATTGACTACACAAAAAATACTACGCTCTGTCAATATTTCTCATTACATATGGGGCATTCCATGCCAAATCACTCACTTTTAGGCCCGACCCCCTTCGATTAATTTTATTTTTGGATATGTTTTAGCACGTATTAAATGCAACTTCCAGCCAAATTTTCAGCCTTTTATACCAAGGTCGTGTTGAGTAATCAATTTTTCAAAATGGCGATTTTTTCCAAAAAATGAAAAAATTTAAATTTTCAATCAATTTTGACCAGTAAAAAATATAGATATATTAAAAAAAGATGGACAACATTTTGTTGGTAGTTAAATGTAGTTTTAGAAAAAAAATATGAAAAATTATTCGAAGTAATTATCACTTGTTTTTTATCGTATAAAAATTAAAATCGACTTTTTGAAAAAGTCCGAAACCTTCGATTTTTTTTTAAAAATGTCAAAAAATTCTACTCTCAATTACGCAACTTTTAAGTCATAATTCGAGATGTGATCGTAATTCGTTCTATTTTTATTCAAATTTTGAAAATTGCACTTTTTTTTTTTGACTCTGGTTTATTTTATATGGTGCTCCAAAAAAAATAATTTGGTAAATATTGACCGTAACTTCCCCTAGATATATTAACTTGGGTGTAAAAATACGTCTCAGAAAATTTTAGGATGATCGGACATGGGTAAGGCGTGCCGCATCGGCTTTGAAGTTTGAAAATCGGATTACAAGGGAAAATATGCATTTTTTTCTGTTTTCTTAATTTTTTTGGTATTTTAAGTTAATTTTGAATTCAAATGGTTACAGAATTGAAATGTAGAGTAAAATGTCTCTCTATTAAGGTCATAAAAACCGAAATCGGTTTAAAATCAGCCAAGTTTTTACAACTTCCCCAGGCATCTAACGTGTGGCAGACAACTTGATTAATCAATACAATCCGATTTTTGAAATTCATTGAAATTTTCTACTGTAATAACATTTTTTTATTCTTCAAGTTCAAATGTTATTAGATGACAAGTATTTTTCATATTGTGTTTTGCTAACATTTTTTAAATTAGTGCTAAAAATGCCTGCATTTTCCACACCCTTTTGAAATCTCTATTTTTAAAAAAAAAATATTTTTTTTGTTTTAAATTTTGGAAAAGTCAAAAAAATATTACACTGAAACATGAATAATGAAAAAATGTTATTACAGTAGAAAATTTCAATAAATTTAAAAAAAGGGCCTCGTATTTTTTAATCAAGTTGTATGGCACACGCTAGATGTCTGGGGAAGTCGTAATAACTTGGCTGATTTTCAACCGATTTTAGTTTTTAGTACCTTATTAGAAAGGCATTTTACTCCACATCATAATTCTGTAATCAATTGAATTAAAACTTAACTTAAAATACCAAATAAATTGCGAAAACAGAAAAAAATTCATATTTTTCCTTGTAATCCGTTTTTTAAACTTCAAGGACCATGCTAAGCGCCTTACACATGTCCGATCGTCCCAAATTTTTGTGAGACGTATATTTACCTCCAAATGAATATATTTAGGGTAAGTTAGGGTCAGTATCTACCATTTTTTTTTTGGAGCCCCATATAAAATAAATCAGAGCCAAAACATAAAAGGTGCAATTTTAAAAATTAAAAAAAAAATAGAAAGAATTGTGATCACATCTCGAGTTATGGCTTAAAAGTTGCATAATTTAGAGTAGAATTCTTATAGTTTTCAAAAAGTCGATTTTAATTTTTAAACGTCAAAAAATAAGTGATAATTACTTCGAATAATTTTTTTAATTTTTTTTTCTAAAACTACATTTAAATACCAACAAAACGTTGTCCAACTTTTTTTAAAATATCTATATTTTTTACTGGTCAAAATTGATTGAAAATTTAAGTTTTTTCATTTTTTGGAAAAAATCGCCATTTTGAAAAATTGATTACTCAACACCACCTTGGTATAAAAGGCTGAAAATTTGGCTGCAAGTTGCATTTAATACGTACTAAAACATATCCAAAAATAAAATTAATCGAAGGGGGTCGGGCCCAAAAGTGAGTGATTTGGCATGGAATGCCCCATATACAGTACAAAAAAAATGTACTGGCAAAACATTGGCTACACAAAAAATACTACGCTTTGTCGAAATTTCTCACTACATATGGGGCATTCCAGGCCAAATCACTCACTTTTAGACCCGACCCTTTTCGATTTATTTTATTTTTGGATATGTTTTAGTACTTATTAAATGCAACTTGGACACCAATTTTCAATCTTTAATTCCAAGACGGTGTTGAGTAATCAATTTTGCAAAATGGCGATTTTTTCAAAAAAATTAAAAATTTGAAATTTTCAATTAATTTTGACCAGTTAAAAATATAGATATCTTAAAAAAAGTTAGACAACGTTTTGTTGGTACTTAAATGTAGTTTTAGAAAAAAATATTAAAAAAATTATTCGAAGTGATTATCACTTATTTTTTAACGTTTAAAAATTAAAATCGACTATTTGAAACAGTCCGAAACCTTCGATTTTTTTTTACAAACGTCTAAAAGTTCTACTCTAAATTACGCAACTTTTAAGCCATAATTCGAGATGTGATCGCAATTTGTTCTATTTTTTTCAAATTTTTAAAAGTGCACCTTCTATTTTTTGACTCTGATTTATTTTATATGGTGCTCCAAAAAAATTAAATTGATAGATATTGACCCTAACTTACCCTAGATATATTCATTTCGAGGCAAAAATACGCCTCACAAAAATTAAGAACGATCGGACATGGATAAGGTGTTCCGCATGGGCCTTGAAGTTTAGAAAACGGATTACAAGGAAAAATATGAATTTTTTTCTGTTTTCTAATTTCGTTTGGTATTTTAAGTTGAGTTTTAATTCAAGTGGTTACATAATTATAATACGGAGTAAAATGCCTCTCTAATAAGGTACCAAAAACTGAAATCGGTTGAAAATCAGCCAAGTTATTTCAACTTCCCCAGGCATCTAACGTATGGCAGACCACTTGATTAAGCAATACAATCCGATTTTTGAAATTCATTGAAATTTTCTACTGTAATAACATTTTTTTATTCTTCAAATTTAAATGTAATTAGATGACAAGTATTTTTCATATTGTGTTTTGCTAACATTTTTTAAATTAATGCTAAAAATGCCTTCATTTTCAAGACCCTTTTGAAATCTCTAATTAAAAAAAAAAATTTTTTTTTTTGTTTTAAAATTTGGAAAAACCAACAAAATATTATACTGAAACATGAATAATGAAAAAATGTTATTACAGTAGCAAATTTCAATGAATTTAAAAAAAAAGTGACTCGTATTCTCTAATCAAGTGGTATGACACACGCTAGATGCCTGGGGAAGTTGTGGCTGATTTTCAACAGATTTTAGTTTTTAGTACCTTAGTAGAAAGGCATTTTACTCCAAATTATAGTTCTGTAAGCACTTGAATTAAAACTTAACTTAAAATACCAAAAAAATTGAGAAAACAGAAAAAAAATCAAATTTTTCCTTGTAATCCATTTTTTAAAGTTCAAGGACCATGCTAAACGCCTTACCCATTTCCGATCGTCTTAAATTTTTGTGAGACGTATATTTACCTCAAAATGAATATATCTAGGGTAAGTTAGGGTCAATATCTACCAATTCATTTTTTTTTGGATCACCACATAAAATAAATCAGAGCCAAAAAATAAAAGGTGCAATTTAAAAAATTTAAAAAAAAATAGAAAGAATTGTGATCACATCTTGAATTATGTCTTAAAAGTTGCGGAATTAAGAGTAGAATTTTTATAGTTTTTTACAAAAAAATCGAAGGTTTCGAACTTTTTCAAAAAGTTGATTATAATTTTTAAACGTCAAAAAATAAGTGATAGTTACTTCGAATAATTTTTTAATATTTTTTTTCTGAAACTACATTTAAATACCAACAAAACATTGACCAACTTTTTTTTAAATATCTATATTTTTTAATGGTCAAAATTAATTAAAAATTTAAATTTTTTAATTTTTTTGAGAAAATCGCCATTTTGAAAAATTGATTACTCAACACTAGTGCCTGCGGTCAGTACCGTAGTACCGGGAATACCGGTATTCCCGGTTCTCGGTATTACCGGGAAATGGTACCGGTTTCCCGGTTCTTGAATTATTCCCGGTATTCCCGGGAATACCGGTATCCCCGGTTCCGGTTCTGACGGTATTCCCGGGACTACCGCTATGCATATTTTGTAAAATTTTGTATAATTAAAATTTTTTCTTTGGTTTTACCAAAAAAAAATACAAACCATGTGAAAAACAACATTTCCATTTTTTTTTTTTATCAATTTAAGAAGAAAATAGTTACATGATTTTTAAATAATTTTACAAACACAACTAAATATTTCTGAAATACTGATTAAATGGTGTAATTTAAATATTTAATGGTATAGTATTTTTTTGTTTTTTGAGAACCGGTAACAGGATCAGAACCGAGAATACCGGTATTCCCGGGAATATATCTACAACCGGGAAACCGGTTCCAGAACCGGGAATACCGGTATTCCCGGGAATACCGAGAACCGGGAAATGGGGGCCACTACTCAACATCATCTTGAAATAAAAAGCTGAAAATTGGTGTCCAAGTTGCATTTAATAAATACTAAAACATATCCAAAAATAAAATAAATCGAAAGGGGTCGGGTCTAAAAGTGAGTGATTTGGCTTGGAATGCCCCATATACAGTACAAAAAAAATATCCTGGCAAAACATTGGCTACACAAAAAATACTACGCTTTGCAGAAATATCGAATAGTATAAAAAAATGTACTGGCAAAGCGCAGTTTTTAGAGAAAATATTACACTTTGTCGAAATTTTCTCATTAGATACAGAACAGAACAAAATAAAATATTTTTTTTTTATTACATTTATTTTTAAAAACTTATCTATATATATAATTTCCCTATTTGTGTGTTCCTCTTTTTTTGTCTATCCAGAGCTTTTTGAAGCCCACTGATGAGCTACAAAGCTGAAAATTGGCATGCTTATAGTAAAACACCTGGGGCAGATCCTAACGTAGCCGGATTTTCGATTTTTTGCCTGTGGGCGGAGAAATAAGCGGGAAAGTGGGCGTGGCAAAATGCAATTTTTTGACGTTTTTGCTTAATTTAAAGCCCCCAAATGACTTAGGAATCTGAAAATTTCCTAGAATATAGTCCTAACGATGCCGCATATCCCCAAGTAGTCGGATTTAAAATTTTCGCAATGTGGGCGGAGAATTGTGGGGAAAAGTGGGGTGGCAAAATTTAGATTTTTTTAACATTTTTACTTCTTTTGAAGCCCCTAAATGACTTAGGAAGCTGAAAATTTCCTAGAATATAGTCCTAACGATGGCGCATATCCCAAAGTAGTCGGATTCAAAATTTTCGTAATGTAGGCGGATTTTTTAAAATTTTTACTTCTTTTGAAACCCCAAATGACTTAGGAAGCGGAAAATTGCATAGCATTTAGTTCTAACAATGAAGCATATCCTGAAGTAATTGGATTTAAATTTTTTAAACTGTGGAAGGAGAATTAAGAGAAAAATGGGGCGTGGCAAAAATTGTGTTTTTTAATATTTAATTTGAAGACCCCAAATGATATATGAAGATGAAAATTGGCATTTTTGCTTATTTTAAAGTCCTCTAATGACTTAGGAAGCTGAAAATTTTCTAGCGTATCCTGAAGTAGTCAAATTTTAAATTTTTGGACTGTGGGCGGAGAATTGAAAGGAAAATGGGGAGTGATAAAATTGAGATTTTTAACATTTTAACTTCTTTTGAAGACCCAAAGGAAGCGGAAAATGCACAGAATTGGCATGTATATAGGTTTAATGTGGAAGATCAACACGAGCCTGGATTTTTGATATCCAGTGTATGGGTGGAGAATATGAAAGGCAAAGGGCGTGGGAAATCTATTTCCATCTATTATATATTTTATTTTTTTGTGTGAATATATATTTTATTTTTTTGTGTATCCACCGCCTTTTGAATCTCATTGATGGACTTAAAAGCTTAAAATTGGCATGTATATAATAAAACACCAGGGGCAGATTCTTACGAAGTCGGATTTTTTGCCTGTGGGCGGCGAATTACGAGAAAAAAGGGACTTGGCAAAAATTTTTTTTTTAACATTTAAGAGTGGGCGGAGAAAATTTCGGTTGTTGTTATTAAAATATTCAGTTGGCTCTAAATTCGGCTGGCACAACTAAACTGTTCTCTCTGTGTAGGGACGGAGAATTAAGAGAAGAAATGGGCGTGGAAAAATTATGTTTTTACATCTAACCTAATTTTGAAGACACCTTATGACCTTGAAAGATGCAAATTAGAATACATATGGTACGGACAATGGCAAAGATCAACTCTGACCTGGATATCCAGTGAAAGGGCGGAAATACAAAAAATCCGTTGTGAATTTTGTTCAGTTTGTATATAAGTATAATCTGTAACGTAGCCGGATTTTCGGCCTTTAAGTCAGGGGGAGTGGCGGAAGACGGCGAAATTTAGTTTTTAAATATTTAAACTATTTCTGAAACCCCTAATGACTAAGAAAGCTGAAAATTGTAAAGCATAAAGTATTGACAATGGATCATATCCTTATGAAGTCAGATTTAATATTTAAACTGTGTACGAAGAATTATAAGGAAAAATTTAAGTGGAAAAATTGTTGTGTTTTTTAACATTTTAACTAATTTTAAAACACTTCATGATAAAAAGAAAGATAAAAATTGCCATGTATATAGGAGTGACCATGGGACAGATCCACACGATGGATTTTTGATATCCGGTTTATGGACGGAGAGACGAAATGGGCGTTCTAAATTTAGTTCTAAAATTTTATCAATAAAACCTTTTATACTCATTAATTTTTTTCCAGTTTGGGAAATATATTGATGTAACTCAATCTAGCAATATTAAATTCTTAAGCACAAACATAATTTTTTTTATAGTTTGGTAAAATATTAGAACTATTGAGAAAAGTGATTTGGTGTTCCGCCTGGCAGGGACAGGCTATTCGACTAGTTATTAAATAATGTTTGAATGATTATCTTAACATTTAAGAAATGAAAAATAGAACTGATAAATATTATTTAAATTACGCATGTAAAAGAGTCATTGCAATTTTTTCGTTATGAGATGTAGTAAGAATACATTTAAATTCAACCATGCTTATATTAATTTCAGTACTAATTTCATCTAAATTTTCAACACGATACAAACCAATTTCACTTGAAGGCATTGGATAATCAAAATAATCAGAAATTTTAAGAAAAATGTTTCCCTTTTAAAATATGTCTTTAGAATGGTAATTAGAACGTTTTCTCGTAAAAATTTCTTTTACAACTATAATATTTCCATTTGTCAGTAAACATACATTATCGGGAGAAACAGATGTAATTTTAAAACCTTGAAGATTAACAAAGGAAAAAGTAACGATTGATTCAGACCTTTCTATTACATATCCAAGAGAATATTTAGTGTGTTTATTGATCGGATAAACTAGTGGAATGTTATTTAAGGAAGTGTCAGAATGAAACATATGCAGTTTTCTTTGAATTTGGGCAATGGGATTGGTTGGAGATTTAATAATATTTTTTATAAAACCTAGGCTATTTTCAAAATCAAAAGCGGAAAATTGGGATAAATTTGCTTCTACGTTGAGTACGTCATCTGCAATATGAATTAGATTGTGGATGTTCATTGTTTGGGAACTTGGACCATAAAAATGAGGCATAGTTCTACAAATGTCCTCAAAATTTGTTTAGCATAATCTGCTTTTAATGTTGCTAGGCTGCTACACTCAAAAAAAAAGTTTGTAAAATTACAAGTAAAAGGTCTTGTAATTCTATTTTACTAATATTTTTGTCTTTTTACAAAAAATGTTGTATATTTAATAAAACGATAACTACAGTTTGCTTTGTAATTTTACTATTAAATGTTGGTAAATTTATTTTACAATTTTTTTAGGTAAATTTACAAAAAAGTGAATTATTTTACAAATTAAAAAAATATTACAAGGTGTTTAGTTTTTTTACACAAGAAAACTGTAATTGTACAACAAAATTTTACTTGATGTTATTTAGTCTTTCTACTAAAAAAATGTTTTATTACAAACATTTTTTTTTTTTTAAGATCGTTTACAAGGTTTTCAGTTTGAAATGTATGTATTGAAAAGTAAAAAATTCCAATGTAATTTTGTATTACTTATTTTATTACTAGAATTAATGTTGTTTTACAAAAAAAAAATTAATTATTCAACAAAAGGACACGCAAAAATTTTCTAAGTTCAGATTTTTTTTTCCGTTTAGAAGTAAAAAATTATTTAAAAATAATTTTTTATAAATAAAAAA
>CAWUER010000338.1:0-21621 GCA_963921195.1 Pegoplata infirma
TGTCTGTCTGTCTGTCTGTCTGTCTGTCTGTCTGTCTGTCTGTCTGTCTGTCTGTCTGTCTGTCTGTCTGTCTGTCTGTCTGTCTGTCTGTCTGTCTGTCTGTCTGTCTGTCTGTCTGTCTGTCTGTCTGTCTGTCTGTCTGTCTGTCTGTCTGTCTGTCTGTCTGTCTGTCTGTCTGTCTGTCTGTCTGTCTGTCTGTCTGTCTGTCTGTCTGTCTGTCTGTCTGTCTGTCTGTCTGTCTGTCTGTCTGTCTGTCTGTCTGTCTGTCTGTCTGTCTGTCTGTCTGTCTGTCTGTCTGTCTGTCTGTCTGTCTGTCTGTCTGTCTGTCTGTCTGTCTGTCTGTCTGTCTGTCTGTCTGTCTGTCTGTCTGTCTGTCTGTCTGTCTGTCTGTCTGTCTGTCTGTCTGTCTGTCTGTCTGTCTGTCTGTCTGTCTGTCTGTCTGTCTGTCTGTCTGTCTGTCTGTCTGTCTGTCTGTCTGTCTGTCTGTCTGTCTGTCTGTCTGTCTGTCTGTCTGTCTGTCTGTCTGTCTGTCTGTCTGTCTGTCTGTCTGTCTGTCTGTCTGTCTGTCTGTCTGTCTGTCTGTCTGTCTGTCTGTCTGTCTGTCTGTCTGTCTGTCTGTCTGTCTGTCTGTCTGTCTGTCTGTCTGTCTGTCTGTCTGTCTGTCTGTCTGTCTGTCTGTCTGTCTGTCTGTCTGTCTGTCTGTCTGTCTGTCTGTCTGTCTGTCTGTCTGTCTGTCTGTCTGTCTGTCTGTCTGTCTGTCTGTCTGTCTGTCTGTCTGTCTGTCTGTCTGTCTGTCTGTCTGTCTGTCTGTCTGTCTGTCTGTCTGTCTGTCTGTCTGTCTGTCTGTCTGTCTGTCTGTCTGTCTGTCTGTCTGTCTGTCTGTCTGTCTGTCTGTCTGTCTGTCTGTCTGTCTGTCTGTCTGTCTGTCTGTCTGTCTGTCTGTCTGTCTGTCTGTCTGTCTGTCTGTCTGTCTGTCTGTCTGTCTGTCTGTCTGTCTGTCTGTCTGTCTGTCTGTCTGTCTGTCTGTCTGTCTGTCTGTCTGTCTGTCTGTCTGTCTGTCTGTCTGTCTGTCTGTCTGTCTGTCTGTCTGTCTGTCTGTCTGTCTGTCTGTCTGTCTGTCTGTCTGTCTGTCTGTCTGTCTGTCTGTCTGTCTGTCTGTCTGTCTGTCTGTCTGTCTGTCTGTCTGTCTGTCTGTCTGTCTGTCTGTCTGTCTGTCTGTCTGTCTGTCTGTCTGTCTGTCTGTCTGTCTGTCTGTCTGTCTGTCTGTCTGTCTGTCTGTCTGTCTGTCTGTCTGTCTGTCTGTCTGTCTGTCTGTCTGTCTGTCTGTCTGTCTGTCTGTCTGTCTGTCTGTCTGTCTGTCTGTCTGTCTGTCTGTCTGTCTGTCTGTCTGTCTGTCTGTCTGTCTGTCTGTCTGTCTGTCTGTCTGTCTGTCTGTCTGTCTGTCTGTCTGTCTGTCTGTCTGTCTGTCTGTCTGTCTGTCTGTCTGTCTGTCTGTCTGTCTGTCTGTCTGTCTGTCTGTCTGTCTGTCTGTCTGTCTGTCTGTCTGTCTGTCTGTCTGTCTGTCTGTCTGTCTGTCTGTCTGTCTGTCTGTCTGTCTGTCTGTCTGTCTGTCTGTCTGTCTGTCTGTCTGTCTGTCTGTCTGTCTGTCTGTCTGTCTGTCTGTCTGTCTGTCTGTCTGTCTGTCTGTCTGTCTGTCTGTCTGTCTGTCTGTCTGTCTGTCTGTCTGTCTGTCTGTCTGTCTGTCTGTCTGTCTGTCTGTCTGTCTGTCTGTCTGTCTGTCTGTCTGTCTGTCTGTCTGTCTGTCTGTCTGTCTGTCTGTCTGTCTGTCTGTCTGTCTGTCTGTCTGTCTGTCTGTCTGTCTGTCTGTCTGTCTGTCTGTCTGTCTGTCTGTCTGTCTGTCTGTCTGTCTGTCTGTCTGTCTGTCTGTCTGTCTGTCTGTCTGTCTGTCTGTCTGTCTGTCTGTCTGTCTGTCTGTCTGTCTGTCTGTCTGTCTGTCTGTCTGTCTGTCTGTCTGTCTGTCTGTCTGTCTGTCTGTCTGTCTGTCTGTCTGTCTGTCTGTCTGTCTGTCTGTCTGTCTGTCTGTCTGTCTGTCTGTCTGTCTGTCTGTCTGTCTGTCTGTCTGTCTGTCTGTCTGTCTGTCTGTCTGTCTGTCTGTCTGTCTGTCTGTCTGTCTGTCTGTCTGTCTGTCTGTCTGTCTGTCTGTCTGTCTGTCTGTCTGTCTGTCTGTCTGTCTGTCTGTCTGTCTGTCTGTCTGTCTGTCTGTCTGTCTGTCTGTCTGTCTGTCTGTCTGTCTGTCTGTCTGTCTGTCTGTCTGTCTGTCTGTCTGTCTGTCTGTCTGTCTGTCTGTCTGTCTGTCTGTCTGTCTGTCTGTCTGTCTGTCTGTCTGTCTGTCTGTCTGTCTGTCTGTCTGTCTGTCTGTCTGTCTGTCTGTCTGTCTGTCTGTCTGTCTGTCTGTCTGTCTGTCTGTCTGTCTGTCTGTCTGTCTGTCTGTCTGTCTGTCTGTCTGTCTGTCTGTCTGTCTGTCTGTCTGTCTGTCTGTCTGTCTGTCTGTCTGTCTGTCTGTCTGTCTGTCTGTCTGTCTGTCTGTCTGTCTGTCTGTCTGTCTGTCTGTCTGTCTGTCTGTCTGTCTGTCTGTCTGTCTGTCTGTCTGTCTGTCTGTCTGTCTGTCTGTCTGTCTGTCTGTCTGTCTGTCTGTCTGTCTGTCTGTCTGTCTGTCTGTCTGTCTGTCTGTCTGTCTGTCTGTCTGTCTGTCTGTCTGTCTGTCTGTCTGTCTGTCTGTCTGTCTGTCTGTCTGTCTGTCTGTCTGTCTGTCTGTCTGTCTGTCTGTCTGTCTGTCTGTCTGTCTGTCTGTCTGTCTGTCTGTCTGTCTGTCTGTCTGTCTGTCTGTCTGTCTGTCTGTCTGTCTGTCTGTCTGTCTGTCTGTCTGTCTGTCTGTCTGTCTGTCTGTCTGTCTGTCTGTCTGTCTGTCTGTCTGTCTGTCTGTCTGTCTGTCTGTCTGTCTGTCTGTCTGTCTGTCTGTCTGTCTGTCTGTCTGTCTGTCTGTCTGTCTGTCTGTCTGTCTGTCTGTCTGTCTGTCTGTCTGTCTGTCTGTCTGTCTGTCTGTCTGTCTGTCTGTCTGTCTGTCTGTCTGTCTGTCTGTCTGTCTGTCTGTCTGTCTGTCTGTCTGTCTGTCTGTCTGTCTGTCTGTCTGTCTGTCTGTCTGTCTGTCTGTCTGTCTGTCTGTCTGTCTGTCTGTCTGTCTGTCTGTCTGTCTGTCTGTCTGTCTGTCTGTCTGTCTGTCTGTCTGTCTGTCTGTCTGTCTGTCTGTCTGTCTGTCTGTCTGTCTGTCTGTCTGTCTGTCTGTCTGTCTGTCTGTCTGTCTGTCTGTCTGTCTGTCTGTCTGTCTGTCTGTCTGTCTGTCTGTCTGTCTGTCTGTCTGTCTGTCTGTCTGTCTGTCTGTCTGTCTGTCTGTCTGTCTGTCTGTCTGTCTGTCTGTCTGTCTGTCTGTCTGTCTGTCTGTCTGTCTGTCTGTCTGTCTGTCTGTCTGTCTGTCTGTCTGTCTGTCTGTCTGTCTGTCTGTCTGTCTGTCTGTCTGTCTGTCTGTCTGTCTGTCTGTCTGTCTGTCTGTCTGTCTGTCTGTCTGTCTGTCTGTCTGTCTGTCTGTCTGTCTGTCTGTCTGTCTGTCTGTCTGTCTGTCTGTCTGTCTGTCTGTCTGTCTGTCTGTCTGTCTGTCTGTCTGTCTGTCTGTCCGTCTGTCTGTCTGTCTGTTGAAATCACGTTTTTGGCTATAGTCCAGAACCGATTTAAACGCCTGGAGTACCAAAAGTTGCGTAATTCTCCTAGGCAGAATCTGATGGGTTTTTTTTTTAAATCGGTTAAGTATTTTAAAAGTTATGAGTGAAAATGTAAATTTTGATGAGTGAAAATGTGAATTTTACACCAAATAAATGCTATAACTTGACACCTGTTGAATGAATGTAAACGAAACTTTGAATTTAATGTAATTTTATCATTCCTAACACTCACAAAAAATTTGGGCCGAATTGCACAATGGGGCGAGGCACCAGCAATTTAACCCAAAATTTTAAAATGATTTATCTTGTCTCATGGTTGACATATGCAAATAAAATTTTAAATAGGTTCTTATTTTATTGTTCTCAACGTTTTTCTTGTTATTTTGGTACCAATTATGGCAAAATCAGTCTAGGGGTTAAGAAGCTATGAGCAATTGAGATGAGTTTCAATACAAACCTGCATGATATGGCGTGGCAGCGCGCCATTTGTATTAATAGAAGTAAAAAAATACGTAGTATGTGTAATACACGTGGTTGCTTTTATACAATTTTCATAATTTTTGTATAATTTTCATATATCGTCCATTCCATGAGACATTTTAAAAAATCTGACCGAGGGTCTTCTGATTTTCGTTATATTTTTCATACAGATTCTCTATGGAGCCAATTTCAAATTTCATCCTTCAGATCGAAAATATTCGAAAAACTCGCGACTTTATTCACGATTTTCATTTTTGAAAAAGTCAAAAAAATGCAAAAACTGTGTAAATTTGAGCTGCTGTATTTCCTAAACTACTTATCACATTTTAACAATCTATAGCGCATACGAATGGTATTTAAGTCTACTTTAATATTTAATAAACTTAAAAAATATTGGTGGTTTAAAAGTGCATTTTATATGCAAATGCAGTTTTGAAGTGCATTTTGCGAAACTTTTACCCCTTTTAATTTTTTTTTAATTAGCATATTTGGAAAATTTAGAATTTTTGCTACAAAAGAATGTTTTCATTACAATGCACTATAGGAAATTTTACCCTTTTTTTGGCCAAAATTATTTACAGCCAAACGGCTGGACCGATTTGACTGATTTTTTTTATTTGACTTTTGGAAGACTCTTTAGAGGGAGGGAGTGACTCTTAAAGGTTTTCATACACTCAAAAAAAAAAATTAGTAAAGTTACCTAAAGAATTACCTAATAATTAGTTCCAAACAGGGTTCCCGGGTTATAAGTTGCCGCATCTAAGATTTGTTAGATCCTTGATAGATTATAGGGTTTTCTAAACTGTTTTTACAATATTTCTTTTTTTGAGTGTACACTAACTTTCGAAGATAACAGTAGAAATTTATTTTAACAATGTTAAGAAGTGTCAAACAAATCTACTTTTTAATAAGGATTTTATTCAAAAATTTTATTTTTGAGTTCCAAGTCGTCAACTACATTTCAAAATGCCACTACGGGCAGCCGTAGATGATGCAAGAGCTAGGGGCTCAACTTCCCTATTTAGATCTTTAGAGATTTCTGCTGTAACTCGTATTTTTGTTCTCGCAGATTTTGACAAAAAAGTTATTGCGGTCGCCCAGGTTTCGATTTAGTGGAGGCAGGCTGCGTTTCAAGTTTTTTTTAGCCAAGTATTGCCTTTAAGCCAAACAGCATGCTGTCTTTCAAAAATTTTCAAACTCCTACAACTTTTAATCCTTTTCATATTTATATTTGAACAAAATATTCTTAATTCCTCCTTTATATATTGTTTAAAGTTTTCGAAACATTCACTCTCAGCAATGTATGAAAAGAAATGGTCAGAAATAGCGGCTCCTTATCCACCTCTGCTTTATTTCTCTCGCCATGTATTAAATAACTCTGAATTTGGCACTCAGTAGTCACCTGGAAAAATGGGTATAAAAAAAAAGTTTGCACATATCCGACCTTGAAATTTTTTAAATTCGGAAGGTAATTGATTGTCCTAGAGAACTTTTATGGTTTTATAGCTAACATATGCTATAATTTTTTTTAAAGTCAAAATAAAATTCCAATTCATACTTCAATAAGTTCATCTTAAGGTCACTTCAATTTTTCCAATAAAATCGATCTAATAGATGAGTTCACCAACATTTCACTATTTATCATTAAAGTACTCACCTTTGACATTATTTTCCATTTTTTAGTTTTTAAAAACTATAAATTCTTAATATAAAAACTTTTGTTAGAAGCTATCACAAAATTCGCTGCTCTCAATCGTTATTTTATAACTAAGTAAGAAATTGCAAGAAAAACTACTGATAAAGTGACAGTACATCAATTCTGTCGAAAAATTGAGAAAGAATTGTTTACTTTGTTAAGTTTTTTTTATATTAATGTGAAAAAAAATAATGTTTGCAAAAATTTTAATTTTGACTTTTGGCCAAAAAATGGGTAAAATTTCCTATAGTGCAATGGACCGAGAATGTATGCTATTTTTAATATTTGTTTTTAAAAAATACTTCCTTAAGTTTCCCTTATAAAAAATTTAATTTTTTAAATTATACCAAAATCATGAAAAATGACATGTTTATAAACCGTTATATTTTCAAAAGTACGAATCGTATATTATTGCTTTTATGCACATTGGAAAGGTATTTTTGTCTATTTTTTGCATATAATGACCGCAAAAATTTTGGTGTTTCGAAAATGCATTTTAAATGCAAATGCAGTTTTAAAGAGCATTTTCCAAAACTTTTACCCCTTTAACTTTTTTTTAATTATCATATTCGAAAAGTTTACAATTTTTACTACAAAATAATGTCCTCCTAATAATGGACCCACTGGTTTTGGTTTAATTTAAAATATTAAAATTCGTTTTAAGGAAATTTTTAAAATTTCTTTAAAAATAGCACACTCAGTGGGTCCATTATTATGAGGACATTATTTTGTAGTAAAAATTATAAACGTTTAAAATATGATTATTAAAAAAAAATTCAATTGGGTAAAAGTTTTGAAAAATGCACTTCAAAACTGCATTTGCATTTAAAATGCATTTGTGAAAAACCAATATTTTTGCGGTCATAAAATGCAAGAAATGGACAAAAATACCTTTCTAATTTGAATAAAAACAATAAGATACGATTAGTACTTTTGAAAATAAAACGATTTAAAAACATGTCTTCCCAAGCAGAAATTGACGACGCTTATAAAAAAAAAGCGTTCTGAAAGCACTGTAACAAAAAAAGAACGTTCTCAAAACGTTATTTTCGAACGCTTTGCGAGCGTTTTCGAAAAGCGTTCTGAAAGCACTGTAACAAAAAAAAGGCATTCTCAAAACGCTTTATTCGAACGCCTTGAGAGCGTTTTCGAAAAGCGTTTTGAAAGCACTTTATTAACAAAATACATGTTCGTTTCAAAATTAAATGGTTTTAAAGCAGTTTTTGCAAACGTTTTTAAATTTTTTCGTAGTACATACAAGTATAGTATTTTTTAGATTATACTCAATTTTAAACAAATTGTTATAAAAACATTTTTTTAAATCAAATTAAATAATTTTTCCCTACCACCACATTGAAAACGCAAAATTTTGAAAACATAAAACATTTTTTAATTTGTAAATCTATTTTAAGTTTTATTATTATCATTTATGCAAAAGAGTTATAGCAATAGTTTCGTTATAAAATTTACAAATAATGCATTTAACTTCTACAATATGCAAACTGACTTCAATAACATCTTCACGTAAATTTTTAACGTTATAAAGTCTTATTTCTTTTGATGGAATTGGATAGACAAAATAATCGTTTATTTCATTAAAGATGTTGCCTTTTAAATATATATTATCACATGTGTTTTAGATCGATTTGTACTAAAAATTTGGTTTACTATCATAATATTTCCATTACTAGGTAGAATTGCGTTATCATGATGGGATGCAGTAATTTTCAAACCATGAATATTAATAAAAGAAAACACAACTTTTGTTTCAGTGGATTCCATTACTTTGCCAAGAGAATACTTTTTGTTTTTATAGAGAGGATATACCAATGGAGCTTTATTTGGAGAGTTAACGGTATGAAAAACATGCAATTTTCGTTGAATTTCAGCAATTGGATTGTTCCGAGAGTTAACAATCGATTTTAAGTAACCCAGACTGTTTTCAAAATCAAAAGCAGAGAACTGTGATATAGGTGCCCCCATATTTACTACATCATCTGCGATATGAATGGGATTGTGAATATTCATTGTTTGGCAATTAGGACCATAAAAATGTGGCATACATTCCACAAATCTTCTTAATATTTCCTTTGCATAATTTGCTTTTAGAGTAGCTAATTTACCTTTACTAAGTTTATTTTTTTATTACATTAGTGGTATTCAGAGTCTTGCTTGCCAGCCCTGGCACTGGTGGTAAAAGAGCACTTTTCAAAATTACTTTTCAAAATACATGTATTTTTTGAAAGAAGTACTCTTTTGCTACATTGCCAGGGGTGGCAATAAGACTCTGAATACCTCTATTGAATTTAATTTTTATTTTCTAAAATACTTTTATAAAAAAAATATCTACAATTAACGAATAAAAAAAAATATCTGCTTTATATCAAGTCCTTTAAAGTACTGTTTTTTCTTATTTCAATCGCTGGAAAATATCTTTAATTTTTGTATTTAAGCTCTTTATAAGCGCTTTCATGACTTTAAACAAAACGTTCTGAAAGCACTTTTTTAAAACGCTTTTAAAACGCTTTAAACCTAGCGTAGATCGATGTTATCATTCGGATCATCTGAAAGCGCTTTGAAGATGGTAAATGAAACGCTTGTAGAACCGTCCACAACGCTTTCACAGCGCTTTTGCGATTGTATTTTTCTGACTGGGTTTTTACATGATTTTGGTATAATTTAAAAAATAAAAATTTTTATAAGGGAAACTTAAGGAAGTATTTTTTAAAAACAAATATTAAAAATAGCATACATTCTCAGTCCATTGTAATGAAAACATTCTTTTGTAGCAAAAATTCTAAATTTTCCAAATATGCTAATTAAAAAAAAATTAAAAGGGGTGAAAGTTTCGCAAAATGCACTTCAAAACTGCATTTGCATATAAAATGCACTTTTAAACCACCAATATTTTTTCAGTTTATTAGATATTAAAATAGACTTACATACCATTCGTATGCGCTATAGATTGTTAAAATGCGATAAGTAGTTTAGAAAATACAGCTGCTCAAAGTTACACAGATTTTGCATTTTTTTTACTTTTTTAAAAAGGGAAATCGTGAATAAAATCGCGAGTTTTTCGAATATTTTCGATCTGATGGATGAAATTTGAAATTGGCTCCATAGAGTATCTGTATGAAAAAAATAACAAAAATCGGAAGACCCTCGGTCAAAAAATGCCCAAAATCATCAAATGTCTGGTGGAATGGACGATATATTTATAAAATATTATTTTTTTTTTGTTTTTTTAATATTTACATTGCACTATGGTTCCGTTCAACAATTTTCTGGGCCAAAATTTCAAAAATGGAAAAATTTTTGGTTTGAAATAGGTTTTGTGTTAAAAATTTTTATAGTTTTTTTGTTTTCCATGTATAATGTTATAAGAAATTTTTTGTATTTAAACTCAAAAAAATAATTGAAATTTAAAAAAATACTTTTTTATTTTTATCTAAATTTGTTTTTGAACGGTAAATGAGTATACAAAAACAAAATATGTTTTCTGTTGTTTGTAAGTCTTAACGATTTTCTATAAAATCAATTTTGAGAAAATTGAATTTTGGCCAAGAAAGGTCGTCTGCGAAACCATTGTGCATTGGTTAACATTGTGGAGGGTATTTAAAGATTCGGCACAGCCGAATATAGCTTTCTTACTTGTTTTTTTTTTAATTTTTTAACATGCTACCCAGCAGAAATTTTGCTGAACTGGCAGCAGCTTTTGGAAAGGAAACTCGAGTGAAGGAGCGCACCTAAACCTGCTGAATTCATGCATGATTCTCTAAGGCGATGTCTTATTTTAGAGCGCTAGTTGGATACACCGAAAAAGCGCTAATAAGATGCTCTGAATTCACATCTCTTTAGAGCGCTGAAAAATCGCTATAAAGATGCAGTGAATTCATGTATCT
This sequence comes from Pegoplata infirma, assembly GCA_963921195.1. Classification (NCBI taxonomy): domain Eukaryota; kingdom Metazoa; phylum Arthropoda; class Insecta; order Diptera; family Anthomyiidae; genus Pegoplata; species Pegoplata infirma. The sequence goes on from CAWUER010000338.1 coordinate 9,852, forward strand.
TTTTAGAGCTATTTAAGCAGAATAAAAATGAAGCACAATTGACTATTTCTGTAATAAAAATTTAAAAATCTGAATACCATTTGAAAATCTTAAATACAATTGACTAATTCTGAAAATCAGTTGACTTCCTGCAAGCATTTGAATGAAATATCGCCTAAGAGATCCAATTACATTAAAAAAATTTTCAATTATATTTCGAAAATTTCAAATTATTTTTCAGAAACTTCCATTTATATTTCAGATATTACCATTTATAACCAAAAAATGTTAAATTACATTTAAAAAATTTTCAATTATATAGGAAATTTTTGAAATATAATTGGACATTTTTAAATTTAAATGGAGAGTCTAAAATATGATTGGAAATTTTTTGTAATATAATTTGTATATTCTGAAACTAAAGCAGAAATGATGTACTTAATTTTTTCTCATTCAAAATGTGTTAAAGTTGTTATGATTGAAGCACTCTTTGCAGCGCTGATTAATGCGCAATAATGATGCAGTGAATTCATGTATCTTTGTCCAAAACTCATGGTTTTTTTATTTTTGCTGGGTAATGTTTTTAGGCTGGTGTCAAATTTTAAAAAAGTTGCAGGACGCCATCTCAGTTTGACTATATAAGCTAAAAATTAACGAAAAAGAAAACAAGAATTATTACTTTTTCACCAGCTGGTGAATAAAAAGTAACATAATTATTTTTCAACAAAAAAAAATTTTTTTTTTCATCAATTTTTTTTTTTTTCTAAAATTTTTTTTTCTTCAAATTTTTTTTATCAATTTTTTTCCATAATTTTTTTTTTATAAATTTTTTTTTATATCATATTTTTTTCATCAAATTTGTTCAATTTCCATAATTTTTTTTTTTCATCAAACCATTTTTTCAAACTTTTTTTTTCATCAAAATTTTTCTTTTGCATCGAATTGTTTTTATTTCATAATTTTTTTTATCAATTTTTTTTTTATTAATTTTTTTTTTTCATCAATTTTTGTTTTATCATATTTATACCCTACACCACACTGTGGTACAGGGTATAATGAGTTTGTGCTGATGTTTGTAACTACCCGAAATATTGGTCCTAGACCCACTTTTAAGTATACCGATCGACTTAGAATCACTTTTTGAGTCGATTTAGCGATGTCCGTCCGTCCGTCCGTCTGTCCGTCCGTCTGTCTGTCCATGTAAACGGTGTAAACACGATACAGGTCGCAATTTTCAATCAATTGACTTGAAATTTAAAACTTAAGCCTCTTTTGATTCAAGGACGAAGCCTATTGAAATTGGAAAAAATCGGTCCATATTTAGACCTAGCCCCCATACAAAGGTCCTCTTTAGTTTTGGCTCAAATGACTCTAATAACCGCATTTTAATAGGTATCTTTTCGAAATTTGGCAGGTAATCATGATTTATCCACACAAATCACCATTCCGAATTTTAAAGAAATCGGACCAGTTCTTCTTGTAGCCCCCATACAAACCACCTTCCCGATTTTCACATAAATCTCTCAAATTTCATGAAAATAGAAAATATTTAATTAAAATTTTGTTTGTGTATGTTAAACGCGTACTTTAATAACCTTATCAAATCTGATTATCATTGGACCATTTTTGGACTTAGGTCCCATGTGAAAATTTCGCCCGATATTCAGTTGAAGCGGTTTATTGTCAACAAAAAGAAGCCTATTCCACTTAAATTTGATTTGTGAGTGCTTTTTACACTTATTAAAGATTTGACAAAATATAGATCTAATCAGTCCATGTTTCATCTTGGGACCCATTTCCCGGGAAACTCTGGTGTAGTGTATTATATGGTCGGTCTTGACCGACTTTAATTTTCTTACTTGTTTTTTCATCAATTTAGTTTCATCAAATTTTTTTATCAAATTTTTTATTAGCATTTTTTTTTCCACCAATTTTTTTTTTTCATATTTTTTGCATTAATTTTTTTTACATCAAAAAATTTTTCTTTTTATCAAAAAAATTCATCAAAAACTTTTTATACCCTACACCACACTGTGGTACAGGGTATATAATGAGTTTGTGCTGATGTTTGTAACTACCCGAAATATTGGTCCTAGACCAATGGTTCCCAACCTTTGATTCTCGCCCCACTGGGGGGCAATTTGAAGCTTCCAGGGGGGCAACGAGCAAATTTTCAAGACTTTTTTTAGTCAAATTAACTACAAAAAGATTTTTTTTTACAAAATTAACTACAAAAATTTTGTAAATCGCTTAAAATGTTTACTAAAAACTTAGTTTAAATGCTTATTTTACAAAAACTCTGCTAAACCAGTAGTAATGTTTCATTAGAAACAAAAATTAGCAATTATTTCTTGGGTGTAGGGGGGACAACGCAATTTGTTTAACTTAAAAGTGGGGCGTGGCGTAAAAAAGGTTGGGAACCATTGTCCTAGACCCACTTTTAAGTATACCGATCGACTTAGAATCACTTTTTGAGTCGATTTAGCGATGTCCGTCCGTCCGTCCGTCTGTCCGTCCTTCCGTCCGTCCGTCTGTCTGTCCATGTAAACGGTGTAAACACGATACAGGTCGCAATTCTCGATCAATTGACTTAAAATTTAAAACTTAAGCCTCTTTTGGCTCAAGGACGAAGCCTATTGAAATTGGAAAAAATCGGTCCATATTTAGACCTAACCTCCATACAAAGGTCCTCTTTAGTTTTGGCTCAAATGACTCTAATAGTCGCATTTTAATAGGTATCTTTTCAAAATTTAGCAGGAACTAATAATTTATACACACAAATCACCATTCCGAATTTTAAAGAAATCGAACCAGTTCTTTTAGTAGCCCCCATACAAACCACCTTCCCGATTTTCACATAAATCTCTCAATTTAATGAAAATAGAAAATATTTTATTAAAATTCTGTTTGTGTATGTTAAACGCGTACTTTAATATCCTTATCAAATCTAATTACACTGCGTGACAAAACTAACCACTATTTTAGAAAACAAGAGGTACGACCATCATTTCAATATATTTCGGACATGCTGAATCGAATGGCGTACTCCGTTTTTCGATGTATGGTACAGTTTTCTTGTAAAATGTCATTAAAGATTGGCTGATTTTCAGCTGCTTTTTTAACAAAATAAAAAATCCAAAGCTAATGATTTTTAAATTTTATGGCATGGAAAACAAAGATATAACTTGTAGTAATATTTCTAATATAAATTTGGTTTAAAGCTTTTCATCTTAAGCCCTTAAATTCGCGGATTTCTTCATTTTTTTAAGTTTTCGCGAAATTAACCGCTAAATTGGTCTCTGATAAAAAACTTGCATTTTGTGGATCATAAAGGCGTCCATGACACTACGAATAGTGGACAAAAAACATCTATGTTACATGGACCATCATGATGAAAATCGCGAAAAACCGTTTTTTTGTATATGGCAGCATCACTTTAGGAGATGATTTGAGGCTTCATCTTTTGGTATATAATGTGGGAACCTTAAACATTAAACTGACCCAAAATTTGTCCAAAAAAGTTTTCATTTGCAAAAGTTATCTTAACAAAAACTATAATTATTGTATCGCAAACACTGAAATAATAGTTTTTGTTAAGATAACTTTTGCAAATGAAAACTTTTTTGGCCGAATTTTTGGTCAGTTAGTTGTTTAAGGTTCCCACATTATATACTAAAAGATGGAGCCATAAATCATCTCGTAAAGTGATGCTACCATATACAAAAAAACGATTTTTCGCGATTTTCATCATGATGGTCCATATAACATAGCTGTTTTTTGTCCACTATTCGAATTGTTAGTTATGCATTTTTGATCATTAAAAGCAAGTTTTTTTATCAAAGACTAATTTGGTTGTTAATTTCACGAAAACCTTAAAAAATTAAGAAATTCGCGAATTTTAGGGCTTAAATTAAAAAACTTTAAACCAAATTTGCATAAGAAATGTTGCTACAAGTCATATCTTTGTTTTCCATGTCATAAAATTTATAAACCATTTACTTTGCAAATTTTTTTGTTAAAAAACTGGCTCGAAATCAGCAAATATTTAACGACATTTTGCAAGAAAACTGTACCATACATCGAAAAACGGAGTACGCCATTCGAATCAGCACGTCCGAAATATATAGAAATGATGGTCGTAACTCTTGTTTATTTTTTAGTGTTCCGCAGTGTTATCATCGGACCATTTTGGACTTAGGTCCCATGTGGAAATTTCGCCCGATATTCAGTTGAAGCGATTTATTGTCAACAAAAAGAAGCCTATTCCACTCAAATTTGATTAGTGATTGCTTTTTACACTTATTAAAGATTTGACAAAATATAGATCTAATCAGTCCATGTTTGAACTTGGGACCCATGGTTCGGGAAACTCTGGTGTAGGGTATTATATGGTCGGTCTTGACCGACTATAATTTTCTTACTTGTTTTCATTAAATTTTTTTTTACCACAAATTTTGGGTTCACTAAATTTTTTTAACATAATTCTGTTTTTCATGAAAAAAAAAATCATTTTTTTTTTACCAAAACTTTTCACCAAGTCTAAGCTTTTCGCATAAAAATTTTCCACTTGTTTATCAAATGTACATAAAACAAGTGAGAGTGGTATATTCTTTGGTGCCGATTCTTTTTATACCCTACACCACACTGTGGTACAGGGTATAATGAGTTTGTGCTGATGTTTGTAACTACCCGAAATATTGGTCCTAGACCCACTTTTAAGTATACCGATCGGCTTAGAATCAGTTTTTGAGTCGATTTAGCGATGTCCGTCCGTCCGTCCGTCTGTCCGTCCGTCCGTCCGTCCGTCCGTCCGTCTGTCCATGTAAACGGTGTAAACACGATACAGGTCGCAATTCTTAATCAATTGACTTGAAATTTGAAACTTAAGCCTCTTTTGGCCCAAGGACAAAGCCTATTGAAATTGGAAAAAATCGGTCCATATTTAGACCTAGCCCCCATACAAAGGACCTCTTTAGTTTTGGCTCAAATGACTCTAATAGACGCATTTTAACAGGTATCTATTTGAAATTTGGCAGGTAATCATGTTTTATCAACACAAATCACCATTCTAAATTTTAAAGAAATCGAACCAGTTCTTATTGTAGCCCCCATACAAACCACCTTCCCGATTTTCACATAAATCTCTCAAATTTCATGAAAATAGAAAATATTTAATTAAAATTCTGTTTGTGTATGTTAAACGCGTACTTTAATAACCTTATCAAATCTGATTATCATCGGACCATTTTTGGACTTAGGTCCCATGTGGAAATTTCGCCCGATATTCAGTTGAAGTGATTTATTGTCAACAAAAAGAAGCCTATTCCACTCAAATTTGATTAGTGAGTGCTTTTTACACTTATTAAAGATTTGACAAAATATAGATCTAATCAGTCCATGTTTGAACTTGGGACCCATTTTCCGGGAAACTCTGGTGTAGGGTATTATATGGTCGGTCTAGACCGACTACAACAATTTTCAAGAAACTATTTATGAAGTTGTTTGTTTTAAATTGATTGGTTTGGTCATTTTGCAAGACTTACTCGACACGTGTTTCGGAATTCGTCAAATTCCATTGTCAAGAGTATTTAGCAAATTGACAATCGTTTGTGGCAAAACGTAAAGTCTTATATTCGTATTTAAGTAGAGCTGTATTATGTTGTGTATTTAGTACATAAATTCTCATTATGCCTACTTACATACGAATATAAGACTTAATGTTTTGCCACAAACGATTGTCAATTTGCTAAATACTCTTGACAATGGAATTTGACGAATTCCGAAACACGTGTCGAGTAAGTCTTGCAAAATGACCAAACCAATCAATTTAAAACAAACAACTTTATAGAAAGTTTCTTGAAAATTGTTATTTTGACAATATTATCGTAATGATTAGTAAAAGAAATATGACCTTGAGCTAGAATAATCTTTCTCAAAAATAGTTTTTAACTAATTTTTTAATTTTCTTTGTTTTTAAATTCTCATTAAGTTCATATTTTTTATATTTATATGAGTCTTTGTAATTATCTTTATGAAATTTTCCAAAATAAATATACATATTTGGAAAAATTAAAAGAAAAAAATATATTATTTTTTAATTTTTTATTTTTTTTTTGTAAAAAAAATGTGAAACTATTTTAAACTCTTTAAAAAATGAAATAAAATATTGAGTACATTTTTACTTGACACAATTAAAAAATAACTAAAAAATATAAAATTTTGAATAAAATTTTAATTGAGTCAATTAAAACTTTACCAACATTTTTTGGTAAAAATTTAATAAATTTTTTATTAAAATTTTACTCAATACTATTTTTATTTTTTTACTCAATACAAATTTTTATTTTTTTACTTAAATTTATTTTTTGTGTCGAATCGTTTGAGTGTGGTTTGTTTAAATTATTTAATAAATGATGAGTTTAAGTTCATATTAATAAATTTATCAAATCACCATATTAATCTTAAATTTAAATTTCTTAAATTAAAACATTCAAAAAACATACCTTATAAAAACTTTTTGCTAAATTCTTCTTTAGTCTTTAACAAAATTTATTTATTTATTTTTTATTTCGCTAAAATTTTAAAATTTTCATGGTTTCATATCTTTAAATAAATTTTATTTTTAGCACATTTTAGTTATTTTTGTTTAAAATTTAGTTTTCTTTTGATTTGAATTTTCGTGTGAATTTTTTGTATTTTATATTTATACCCTACACCACTCTGTGGTACAGGGTATATTGAGTTTGTGCTGATGTTTGTAACTACCCGAAATATTGGTCCTAGACCTACCTTCAAGTATACCGATCGACTCAGAATAACTTTTTGAGTCGATTTAGCGATGTCCGTCCGTCCGTCCGTCTGTCCGTCCGTCCGTCCGTCCGTCCGTCCGTCTGTCCATCTATCGGTTTAAGCACGATACAGTTCGCAATTTTCAATCAATTGACCTGAAATTTGAAACTTAAGCATCTTTTGGCCCAAGGACGAAGCCTATTGAAATTGGAGAAAATCGGTCCATGTTAAGACCTAGCCCCCATACAAACGCCCCCTTTGGATTCGGCTTCAATGACTCTAATAACCGTATTATAATAGATATCGCTTTGAAATTCAGCAAGTAATCAAATTTTGTATGCACAAATCACCATTCCAAATTTCAAAGGAATCGGGTCAGTCCTTCTGGTAGTCCCCATACAAACCACCTTCCCGATATTCACATAATTCCCTCAAAATTCATAAAAATGGAAATATTTGATAAAAAATTTATTTTTAGGTGCTAAACGTGTACTTTAGCAACCTTATCAAATCGGAATATAATTGGGCCATTTTGGGACTTAGTCCCCCATATAAAAATTTCGACCGATATTCAGTTAAATTGTTCTATTGACAAAAAAAAAAATAACCAATTCCACTTAAAATTGATCTGTGTGTGTTTTCTACACTAAATAAAGATCTAACAAAAGACAGATATAATCGGTCCATGTTTGGACTTGGGACCCATTTTCCGGAAAACACTGGTGTAGGGTATCATATGATCGGTCTTGACCGACTATAACTTTCTTACTTGTTTACTCTCCAAAATGTAAAAATACTTTTTAACATGATAATGTTCTTAGGCTGGTGTGTAATTTTAAAAAAGTTGCAGGACGCCACCTCAGTTTGACTATATAAGCTAACGACTAACAAAAAAGAAAATTGGAATTACTGTTTTCGTTTTCTTAAAACCAAAAATTTTACTAACTTGGGTTTGTAACTTGTCGTGGTGAATAACAAAAATATTCACCAGCTGGTGAATAAAACGTAACATAATTATTTTCATCAATATTTTTTTTTTTTCATCAATATTTTTTTTTTTCATCAATATTTTTTTTTTTCATCAATACTTTTTTTTCATCAATTTTTTTTTTCATCAAAAATTTTTTTTTTCATCAATATTTTTTTTTCATCAATATTTTTTTTTCATCAATATTTTTTTTTTTCATCAAAATTTTTTTTTCATCAATATTTTTTTTTTTTTCATCAATATTTTTTTTTCCATCAATATTTTTTTTTTCATCAATATTTTTTTTTTCATCAATATTTTTTTTTTCATCAATATTTTTTTTTTTCATCAATTTTTTTTTTTCATAAAATTTTTTTTTTTTTTTTTCATCAATATTTTTTTTTTTTTTTCATCAATATTTTTTTTTTCATCAATATTTTTTTTTCATCAATATTTTTTTTTCATCAATATTTTTTTTTTTTTTATCAATATTTTTTTTTTTCATCAATATATTTTTTTTTTTCATCAATATATTTTTTTCATCAAAAAAAAATTTTTTTTTTCATCAATATTTTTTTTTCATCAATATTTTTTTCATAAATTTTTTTTTCATTAAATATTTATTTTTATCAATAAAATTTTTTCATTAAAACCCTTTTCTTCATCAAACACTTTTAGTTATCGAAAAACATAGACAAACAGATAGATGGATATCACTAGAATGTCTTAGAAAGCTTTACGGATCAATAATATATAAACATATGGCGTCCTCGACCGATATTTCAATGCATTTTGCATATAATGGCAAATTAATATAGCGTTATTTTTCCTAGAAAATACTTGTACAGCAAAACATTATCATGATTCAATGGTTTGGGCACGAGTACAAACTTCGCACACATTTTTGCACTTATTTTTGCACTCACTTACGAAATGTACAGCTCTTTAATAATAATAATGTTTTTAGGCTGGTATGTTTTTAGGCTGGTGTCTAATTTTAAAAAAGTAGCAGGACGCCACCTCAGTTTGACTATATAAGCTAACAATTAACGAAAAAGAAAAGAAGAATTACTATTTTCATTTTCTTAAAACCAAAAATTTTAGTAACATAGGTTAGTAACTTTGATAATAATTCACCTCGTGGTATGTAAAGCCGTTTTTCACCAGCTGGTGAATAAAAAGTAACATAATTATTTTTCAACAAAAAAAAAAATTTCATCAGTTTTTTTTCATCAATTTTTTTTTTCATCAATTTGTTTTGTTCATATTTTTTCATCAAATTTTTTTTTTCATCATTTTTTTTTATGAATTTTTATTTTTTTAAATAATTTTATTTTTTTGAATTAAATTTTTTTTAAATTAAATTTTTTTTCATCAATTTTTTTTTTCAATCAATTTTTTTTTCATCAATTTTTTTTTTAATATTTTTTTTTTCTTTTTTTACAAAATTTATTTTTTCATATTTTTTTTTTTCATAATTTTTTTTGTTCATCAAATTTTTTTTCATAAATTTTTTTTTGTATCAAAATTTTTTTTTCATTATTTTTTTACCAAATTTTTTTTTTATAAATTTTTTTTTTTCATAATTTTTTTTTTTTCATGAAATTTTTTTACCAAAACAACTTTATCACTCAGTCTAAACTTTTTACCATGGTTGGTTACCGTTACCCTTATTATACCGTTACCGATTCAAAACCCTTTCAAATCGAATACCGTTACCGTTACCGATACCGCTAAAAATATTTTTAAAATACCGTTACCCTTACCGTTACCGTTATAATTATTAGAAGTTACCGGTATTGTACCGGTATTCAAAATTTTACCTGTTTTAAGGGATTTTAACGAACAAAAAAATAAAAACAAATTGCTAACATAATTTTAAATTTATAATTTGCAAATTATCATAAAATAAATGACAAAAATAATAATCATATCAAATCTATACTGGTTTTTGGGTCTATAAAATATTTTTAGCTTTCAGTTCTATCTTTTTACAAATTTTTAACTAAATTAATAATACCGGTACGTACCTGTTTGGTTGGTTCGGTACCGGTACATACCGTTACCGAAACGATTTGAAAACACTTACCGTTACCTTTACCGAAATAAATAAAAATTAGATACCGTTACCGTTACCCTTACCGTTATTCGTTTCGGTAACCAACCTTGCTTTTTACATAAAAATGTTCCATTTGTTTATCAAAAAGTGAAAGTGTTAAATTCTTCGGTGCCGAATCTTTTATACTCTCCAAAATGTAAAAACACTTTTTTGCACTTGTTGTTGCACTCATTAAACAAATGTACAGCTCTTTTGGTTTGGACTGCATCTTGCTTTCCGTAGACAGATGGACGGATGTATATAGCTGGAGTGTCTTAGAAGTGGATCAATAATATATAAACTTAATGGGGTTCTCTACCGATATTTCAGTTCGTTTTGCATGGAATATCAGAGCAATATAACGTGACTTTTTCTAAAAAAACTTTGCTTTGGCAAGTACACCCAAAACTTCAACAAAACATTAGCATATTTTAATGTCTTGGGCAAGAGTACAAAATTCGCAGGCATTTTTTTAATGGGGTCCTCGACTGATTTTTCAATTCGTTTTGCATGGAATGCAAAGTAATATAACATTATTGTTTCTAAAAAAACTTTGCTTTGGCCTAAATCTTCCGCAAAACATTATCATGACCCGACTAAAAATGTTTAGACATAGTAGCATATTATTTAATATATTTATATATGGCCATACACAGTACTTTACATAATTATATTTAAATGTATCTTGTATTAAGTTTTACACCCAAAATTTAATATGGTGCCATATAAAAGGATATCGAATCATGTGTTGCTCCACATACAATATATAAAGCTTTATTAAATTAGATATTGCATGTAATATTTTATATATACTCCATGAATGACCTCAAACAAGATTAGATAAATAAATATATGATATACAACTCCATGTCTGACCTCATAAAAGATGAGATGTACATATATGTATATATGGTGCCGAATCGGGGGAAAAAGTTTTCTAAGTCCCGAGAAAATTTTTTAAAATTTCCAGACACAAAATAATTTTTGCGTTTTGGAGTTAAGAATTTCATTAAAAATGACTTAAACAAAAAAAAATTTAGCCAAATTTGCAAAAAATTTACAAGTCCTGAAAAAGTTTTGTAGAAAAGTTCTGGATAAAAAATATTTTTGGTACATTTTTTGCGTTTTGAAGTGAAAATTTATTAACAAAGTCTTAAGAATTTTTTTTTTAAATTTCGAATCTTTTTTTTGTAAATTTCGAAGTCCCGGACACAGTTTTTTTTTATACCCTCCAACTACAGTATGAGGGTATACTCACTTTGTCATTCCGTGTGTAACGCATCAAAATATCGGTCTAGGACCCCATAAAGTATATATATTTATGATCAGTGATCGATTCTAAGACATTCTAGCGATGTCCGTCCGTCCGTCCGTCTGTCCGTCCGTCTGTCCGTCTGTAGTTAACACGATGCAGTCCAAAATAAAAGAGCTAGACTCCCGACATTTGGCACGAATATGTCTTATGTTCCTAGGCAGGTTAAGTTCGTAAAGGAGCAAAATCGGACCAGGGGGAAAAAAGTTCCCCCTTGAAGAACTAAACCAACCTCTGAAAAATACAATATTTTTACATGATTTTCTTTGTTTTTGTTTAACAAATACAACATTTTTATGCTACAAGAAGTTCAAAGTCCTGCATTTGGACCCACAGAATTAGAAAATGTCGTTTTTTCGGTCCGCCCCCTTTTTATGGGCGTGGAATATTTTTTTTTTTAAATAATGATAAACTTGTATTTCTTTAGAGCAAAAAGTATAAGAATGAATTCTTAAACACATATTCGAGAAGAAATGCCTCCCCCAATTACCACTACTGACCCCCCCCCCCAAAACAAAAAAAAACGCCCCTGCAATTTTTTTTTTTTTTATTTATTTGCATGTTGGAGGGTATAACAGATTCGGCACGGCCGAATTTAACACTCTCACTTGTTTTTTTTTTCATT
>CAWUER010000340.1:0-61000 GCA_963921195.1 Pegoplata infirma
ATGGCTATATCAAGGTTACCATTCTATCGTTTTCTAATGCCTTTGCACAAATTTAAATCTTTTTCAATAAAGTTTAAATAGAATAAAAGAGATTGCTCGATTTTAAATTTTTAAAAAAATTTATTTTTTCAAAAATGATAAACTTGTAATTTTTCGTAGTCTGGAGACCTTTTACTTTCAACGGCTGTATCTCTGCAACTATTGCTCCGATTTTGTCAAAATAACAAAAAAATAAAAGATTGAGACTTTATCTTTCCTCTGAAACCAAATGTGAGACAATCGGGCTGGTACTTACAGAGATATATGCATTTATGCAAAGTTTTTTTTTTCATTTTTATGAGAAACCCATTATTTAAGGTTTTTTGGAGACCCTCATTTTTAAATTGCTATAACTCGGTAAATAATGGTCCGATTTTGACTCTATAAAAACTAGAAGGCATAAGTATATTAGCTTTATCATGACAGAAAAAAAATTAAGACTATCGGACTAGTATTAACAGATATTTATGCATTCATATCAAAAATATTTTCGGGTTACTTGTAATAACTTGAAATGGCTATATCAAGGTTACCATTATATCGATTTCAAATGCCTTTGCACGAATTTAAATCTTTTTCAATAAAGTTTAAATAGAATAAAAGAGATTGCTCGATTTTAAATTTTTAAAAAAATTTATTTTTTCAAAAATGATAAACTTGTAATTTTTCGTAGTCTGGAGACCTTTTACTTTCAACGGCTGTATCTCTGCAACTATTGCTCCGATTTTGTCAAAATAACAAAAAAATAAAAGATTGAGACTTTATCTTTCCTCTGGAACCAAATGTGAGACAATCGGGCTGGTACTTACAGAGATATATGCATTTATGCAAAGTTTTTTTTTTTCATTTTTATGAGAAACCCATTATTTAAGGTTTTTTGGAGACCCTAATTTTTAAATTGCTATAACTCGGTAAATAATGATGCGATTTTGACTCTATAAAAACTAGAATGCATAAGTATATTAGCTTTATCATGACAGAAAAAATTTAAGACTATCAGACTAGTATTAACAGATATTTATGCATTCATATCAAAAATATTTTCGGGTTACTTGTAATAACTTGAAATGGCTATATCAAGGTTACCATTATTTCGATTTCAAATGCCTTCGCACGAATTTAAATCTTTTTCAATAAAGTTTAAATAGAATAAAAGAGATTGCTCGATTTTAAATTTTTAAAAAAATTTATTTTTTCAAAAATGATAAACTTGTAATTTTTCGTAGTCTGGAGACCTTTTACTTTCAACGGCTGTATCTCTGCAACTATTGCTCCGATTTTGTCAAAATAACAAAAAAATAAAAGATTGAGACTTTATCTTTCCTCTGGAACCAAATGTGAGACAATCGGGCTGGTACTTACAGAGATATATGCATTTATGCAAAGTTTTTTTTTTCATTTTTATGAGAAACCCATTATTTAAGGTTTTTTGGAGACCCTAATTTTTAAATTGCTATAACTCGGTAAATAATGATCCGATTTTGACTCTATAAAAACTAGAAGGCATAAGTATATTAGCTTTATCATGACAGAAAAAAAATTAAGACTATCGGACTAGTATTAACAGATATTTATGCATTCATGTCAAAAATATTTTCGGGTTACTTGTAATAACTTGAAATGGCTATATCAAGGTTACCATTATTTCGATTTCAAATGCCTTTGCACGAATTTAAATCTTTTTCAAAAAAGTTTAAATAGAATAAAAGAGATTGCTCGATTTTAAATTTTTAAAAAAAATTATTTTTTCAAAAATGATAAACTTGTAATTTTTCGTAGTCTGGAGACCTTTTACTTTCAACGGCTGTATCTCTGCAACTATTGCTCCGATTTTGTCAAAATAACAAAAAAATAAAAGATTGAGACTTTATCTTTCCTCTGGAACCAAATGTGAGACAATCGGGCTGGTACTTACAGAGATATATGCATTTATGCAAAGTTTTTTTTTCATTTTTATGAGAAACCCATTATTTAAGGTTTTTTGGAGACCCTCATTTTTAAATTGCTTTAACTCGGTAAATAATGATGCGATTTTGACTCTATAAAAACTAGAAGGCATAAGTATATTAGCTTTATCATGACAGAAAAAAATTAAGACTATCGGACTAGTATTAACAGATATTTATGCATTCATATCAAAAATATTTTCGGGTTACTTGTAATAACTTGAAATGGCTATATCAAGGTTACCATTATATCGATTTCAAATGCCTTTGCACGAATTTAAATCTTTTTCAATAAAGTTTAAATAGAATAAAAGAGATTGCTCGATTTTAAATTTTTAAAAAAATTTATTTTTTCAAAAATAATAAACTTGTAATTTTTCGTAGTCTGGAGACCTTTTACTTTCAACGGCTGTATCTCTGCAACTATTGCTCCGATTTTGTCAAAATAACAAAAAAATAAAAGATTGAGACTTTATCTTTCCTCTGGAACCAAATGTGAGACAATCGGGCTGGTACTTACAGAGATATATGCATTTATGCAAAGTTTTTTTTTCATTTTTATGAGAAACCCATTATTTAAGGTTTTTTGGAGACCCTAATTTTTAAATTGCTATAACTCGGTAAATAATGATCCGATTTTGACTCTATAAAAACTAGAAGGCATAAGTATATTAGCTTTATCATGACAGAAAAAAATTAAGACTATCGGACTAGTATTAACAGATATTTATGCATTCATATCAAAAATATTTTCGGGTTACTTGTAATAACTTGAAATGGCTATATCAAGGTTACCATTATATCGATTTCAAATGCCTTTGCACGAATTTAAATCTTTTTCAATAAAGTTTAAATAGAATAAAAGAGATTGCTCGATTTTAAATTTTTAAAAAAATTTATTTTTTCAAAAATGATAAACTTGTAATTTTTCGTAGTCTGGAGACCTTTTACTTTCAACGGCTGTATCTCTGCAACTATTGCTCCGATTTTGTCAAAATAACAAAAAAATAAAAGATTGAGACTTTATCTTTCCTCTGGAACCAAATGTGAGACAATCGGGCTGGTACTTACAGAGATATATGCATTTATGCAAAGTTTTTTTTTTCATTTTTATGAGAAACCCATTATTTAAGGTTTTTTGGAGACCCTAATTTTTAAATTGCTATAACTCGGTAAATAATGATCCGATTTTGACTCTATAAAAACTAGAAGGCATAAGTATATTAGCTTTATCATGACAGAAAAAAATTAAGACTATCGGACTAGTATTAACAGATATTTATGCATTCATGTCAAAAATATTTTCGGGTTACTTGTAATAACTTGAAATGGCTATATCAAGGTTACCATTATTTCGATTTCAAATGCCTTTGCACGAATTTAAATCTTTTTCAATAAAGTTTAAATAGAATAAAAGAGATTGCTCGATTTTAAATTTTTAAAAAAATTTATTTTTTCAAAAATGATAAACTTGTAATTTTTCGTAGTCTGGAGACCTTTTACTTTCAACGGCTGTATCTCTGCAACTATTGCTCCGAATTTGTCAAAATAACAAAAAAATAAAAGATTGAGACTTTATCTTTCCTCTGGAACCAAATGTGAGACAATCGGGCTGGTACTTACAGAGATATATGCATTTATGCAAAGTTTTTTTTTTCATTTTTATGAGAACCCATTATTTAAGGTTTTTTGGAGACCCTCATTTTTAAATTGCTATAACTCGGTAAATAATGATGCGATTTTGACTCTATAAAAACTAGAAGGCATAAGTATATTAGCTTTATCATGACAGAAAAAAATTAAGACTATCGGACTAGTATTAACAGATATTTATGCATTCATATCAAAAATATTTTCGGGTTACTTGTAATAACTTGAAATGGCTATATCAAGGTTACCATTATATCGATTTCAAATGCCTTTGCACGAATTTAAATCTTTTTCAATAAAGTTTAAATAGAATAAAAGAGATTGCTCGATTTTAAATTTTTAAAAAAATTTATTTTTTCAAAAATGATAAACTTGTAATTTTTCGTAGTCTGGAGACCTTTTACTTTCAACGGCTGTATCTCTGCAACTATTGCTCCGATTTTGTCAAAATAACAAAAAAATAAAAGATTGAGACTTTATCTTTCCTCTGGAACCAAATGTGAGACAATCGGGCTGGTACTTACAGAGATATATGCATTTATGCAAAGTTTTTTTTTTCATTTTTATGAGAAACCCATTATTTAAGGTTTTTTGGAGACCCTAATTTTTAATTTGCTATAACTCGGTAAATAATGATCCGATTTTGACTCTATAAAAACTAGAAGGCTTAAGTATATTAGCTTTATCATGACAGAAAAAAATTAAGACTATCGGACTAGTATTAACAGATATTTATGCATTCATGTCAAAAATATTTTCGGGTTACTTGTAATAACTTGAAATGGCTATATCAAGGTTACCATTATTTCGATTTCAAATGCCTTTGCACGAATTTAAATCTTTTTCAATAAAGTTTAAATAGAATAAAAGAGATTGCTCGATTTTAAATTTTTAAAAAAATTTATTTTTTCAAAAATGATAAACTTGTAATTTTTCGTAGTCTGGAGACCTTTTACTTTCAACGGCTGTATCTCTGCAACTATTGCTCCGATTTTGTCAAAATAACAAAAAAATAAAAGATTGAGACTTTATCTTTCCACTGGAACCAAATGTGAGACAATCGGGCTGGTACTTACAGAGATATATGCATTTATGCAAAGTTTTTTTTTTATTTTTATTTAAGGTTTTTTGGAGACCCTCATTTTTAAATTGCTATAACTCGGTAAATAATGATGCGATTTTGACTCTATAAAAACTAGAAGGCATAAGTATATTAGCTTTATCATGACAGAAAAAAATTAAGACTATCGGACTAGTATTAACAGATATTTATGCATTCATATCAAAAATATTTTCGGGTTACTTGTAATAACTTGAAATGGCTATATCAAGGTTACCATTATATCGATTTCAAATGCCTTTGCACGAATTTAAATCTTTTTCAATAAAGTTAAAATAGAATAAAAGAGATTGCTCGATTTTAAATTTTTAAAAAAATGTTGTTTTTTTATTTTTAGTACCAAAAGGTACATAAAAATAAAATGTATTTATTCGGCCTTTATATATGTATATATATTCGATTAGAGTTTTATTCTAGTTCGAGGCCCAAAAATATTTCTATTTATGATATTGTCATAATAGAGTATTTTTAATTTATTGCTTTAAAAAAGTTACTATCTCATAGTATGTCTGTACTGATCAGTTTCATCCCCACTAAAGGAATCTTCAGCAGACTTTAGAGAATCATCGTTGGTCAATCAAACATCAAACCAGACATAATATTTGATATATTTCCCAAGTTATATGAGAAGTACTATTATGAAGGTCCGAAATCTGTTTTCCAACAAAAATAACTCTTTTAAAGCAAAAATTGTATATATTAAATCACCGTCGGTAACTATTAATATATGTGTTGCTGTTATTTTACAATAACAACAGTGCCTAACCAAACAATAGTGTTGGTAGGATAAGTCGTACTAAACTTTGTGTTAAATGTTGTTTTTTTATTTTTAGTACCAAAAGGTACATAAAAATAAAATGTATTTATTCGGCCTTTATATATGTATATATATTCGATTAGAGTTTTATTCTAGTTCGAGGCCCAAAAATATTTCTATTTATGATATTGTCATAATAGAGTATTTTTAATTTATTGCTTTAAAAAAGTTACTATCTCATAGTATGTCTGTACGGATCAGTTTCATCCCCACTAAAGGAATCTTCAGCAGACTTTAGAGAATCATCGTTGGTCAATCAAACATCAAACCAGACATAATATTTGATATATTTCCCAAGTTATATGAGAAGTACTATTAT
The DNA here is from genome assembly GCA_963921195.1 of Pegoplata infirma. NCBI lineage: Eukaryota > Metazoa > Arthropoda > Insecta > Diptera > Anthomyiidae > Pegoplata > Pegoplata infirma. Next base: position 5,892 of record CAWUER010000340.1, read on the forward strand.
GAAGGTCCGAAATCTGTTTTCCAACAAAAATAACTCTTTTAAAGCAAAAATTGTATATGGGGGTTTTCGTGTCAACTGACACAACTTTTGAAACCGATGTCTTCCGATCGGGATGAAATTTGCACCAAGGTTAGTCCTATTAGATAGTAGTTCAGACAAAATTTTTCAGCGAGATCGGTCAAGGACTCTCTGAGTTAGAGGGGGTCGAAATTTGACATTTTGGGCAAAGAGGTGTTTATTCTCATCCATGTAACTTCTTACCTATTGTTTTTAGCAAAATGTGTTCCAAAGAGTTTAGATACCTATTTCTTCAGTCTTTCGAAAAAAAATTATAAAAAAAATAAAAAAAAAATTTTTGATTTTTTTTCTTAAAAATCTAAAACTTTTTTGACTTTTTCCTCAAATTGGGCCCTTTTTTTTTTTTTTTTTTTTGATTCAAAAAAAAGCTTAGGTCTTTTCCTTTAAGAGCTATGGGGTCGCTTAGTGGGATGCGAGTGGGATATCTATGAAAAAATTATTTTTTTAACTTTGGAACACAAAAAACGGTTCTTCAATTTGCACTATTAGGCGTGGGATAGCTAACCAGTTTTCGATTTCGATCCGCGACACCCTCTAATTTTTATAGGTTCAAAAAAGAAAGCACGAACCAAAAAATGAGGGCGGTGGGGTTGGGCCATATGGATCCTCATCGGGGTCAAAATTGGGCGTAAAGAGGTTACAATCCTCAAAAAGCCTCACAACTGCCCTAGAACTGCCCACGGAGGGGTGCAATGTGAGACGAACCTCTATTTATTTTCTGCTCCCAACATTTTTCTTGAATATACCTAACCTCTATTTCCACTTCCTAAGGGGGCTCCCATACAAAATGACATTTTTATAAAATTTGCTCCTACCGCTCTAACTGTCCATAGGGTGCCCCTAGAGAAGTAAAATATATGACCGACCCCCAATATTTTTTCATCTCCAACATTTTCTCAGAATATACCTACCCTTTATTTTCAACTCTTAAGGGGGTCCCCATACATTTTTTTTTATTTTTTTATTAGTTTTTAAAAATACATGTTTTTATAACGTATGGGAGCCCCTTAAGGAGTGGAGATAGGGTGTTATTATGTTCGGACAAAATGTTGGTAACTAAAAAATAATGGGGGTTGGTCATAATTTTTGGCTCTCTAGGAGGCACGGTAGGGGCGGTAGGAGCTGGTTTAATAAAACAAATTTATAAAAAATAAAAGAAATGTATGGGGACCACCTTAAGGGTTAAAGATACATTGTAGGTGTGTTCGCAAAAAATGTTGGAATTAATAAAATAATGGGGGTCGGTCATACATTTGGCTCCACTTGGGGCACTTTAGGGTAAGTTAGAATGGTAGGATCAAATTTTTTAAAAATGTTTTGTATGGGAGCCCCCATAGGAAGTGGAAATAGGGGTAAGGTATGTTCAAGAAAAATGTTGGGGGCAGAAAATTATTGGAGGTTCGTCTCACATTGCACCCCTCCAGGGGCGTTTCTAGGGCAGTTTTGGGGCTTTTTGAGGATTTTACCTCCTTACGCCCAACTTTGACCCCGATGAGGGCCCATATGGCCCCACCCCACCGCCCTTATTTTTTGGCTCGTGCTTTCTTTTTCGAACCTATAAAAATTAGAGGGTATCGCGGATCGAAATCGAAAACTGGTTAGCTATCCCACGCCTAATAGTGCAAATTGAAGAACCGTTTTTTGTGTTCCAAAGTTAAAAAAATTATTTTTTCATAGATATCCCACTCGCATCCCACTAAGCGACCCCATAGCTTTTAAAGGAAAAGACCTAAGCTTTCTTTTGAATCAAAAAAAAAAAAAAAAAAAAGGGCCCAATTTGAGGAAAAAGTCAAAAAAGTTTTAGATTTTTAAGAAAAAAAATCAAAAATTTTTTTTTTATTTTTTTTATAATTTTTTTGCGAAAGACTGAAGAAATAGGTATCTAAACTCTTTGGGACACATTTTGCTAAAAACAATAGGTAAGAAGTTACATGGATGAGAATAAACTCCTCTTTGGCCAAAATGTCAAATTTCGACCCCCTCTAACTCAGAGAGTCCTTGACCGATCTCGCTGAAAAATTGTGTCTAAACTACTATCCAATAGGACTAACCTTGGTGCAAATTTCATCCCGATCGGAAGACATCGGTTTCAAAAGTTGTGTCAGTTGACACGAAAACCCCCATATATTAAATCACCGTCGGTAACTATTAATATATGTGTTGCTGTTATTTTACAATAACAACAGTGCCTAACCAAACAATAGTGTTGGTAGGATAAGTCGTACTAAACTTTGTGTTAAATGTTGTTTTTTTATTTTTAGTACCAAAAGGTACATAAAAATAAAATGTATTTATTCGGCCTTTATATATGTATATATATTCGATTAGAGTTTTATTCTAGTTCGAGGCCCAAAAATATTTCTATTTATGATATTGTCATAATAGAGTATTTTTAATTTATTGCTTTAAAAAAGTTACTATCTCATAGTATGTCTGTACTGATCAGTTTCATCCCCACTAAAGGAATCTTCAGCAGACTTTAGAGAATCATCGTTGGTCAATCAAACATCAAACCAGACATAATATTTGATATATTTCCCAAGTTATATGAGAAGTACTATTATGAAGGTCCGAAATCTGTTTTCCAACAAAAATAACTCTTTTAAAGCAAAAATTGTATATATTAAATCACCGTCGGTAACTATTAATATATGTGTTGCTGTTATTTTACAATAACAACAGTGCCTAACCAAACAATAGTGTTGGTAGGATAAGTCGTACTAAACTTTGTGTTAAATGTTGTTTTTTTATTTTTAGTACCAAAAGGTACATAAAAATAAAATGTATTTATTCGGCCTTTATATATGTATATATATTCGATTAGAGTTTTATTCTAGTTCGAGGCCCAAAAATATTTCTATTTATGATATTGTCATAATAGAGTATTTTTAATTTATTGCTTTAAAAAAGTTACTATCTCATAGTATGTCTGTACTGATCAGTTTCATCCCCACTAAAGGAATCTTCAGCAGACTTTAGAGAATCATCGTTGGTCAATCAAACATCAAACCAGACATAATATTTGATATATTTCCCAAGTTATATGAGAAGTACTATTATGAAGGTCCGAAATCTGTTTTCCAACAAAAATAACTCTTTTAAAGCAAAAATTGTATATATTAAATCACCGTCGGTAACTATTAATATATGTGTTGCTGTTATTTTACAATAACAACAGTGCCTAACCAAACAATAGTGTTGGTAGGATAAGTCGTACTAAACTTTGTGTTAAATGTTGTTTTTTTATTTTTAGTACCAAAAGGTACATAAAAATAAAATGTATTTATTCGGCCTTTATATATGTATATATATTCGATTAGAGTTTTATTCTAGTTCGAGGCCCAAAAATATTTCTATTTATGATATTGTCATAATAGAGTATTTTTAATTTATTGCTTTAAAAAAGTTACTATCTCATAGTATGTCTGTACTGATCAGTTTCATCCCCACTAAAGGAATCTTCAGCAGACTTTAGAGAATCATCGTTGGTCAATCAAACATCAAACCAGACATAATATTTGATATATTTCCCAAGTTATATGAGAAGTACTATTATGAAGGTCCGAAATCTGTTTTCCAACAAAAATAACTCTTTTAAAGCAAAAATTGTATATATTAAATCACCGTCGGTAACTATTAATATATGTGTTGCTGTTATTTTACAATAACAACAGTGCCTAACCAAACAATAGTGTTGGTAGGATAAGTCGTACTAAACTTTGTGTTAAATGTTGTTTTTTTATTTTTAGTACCAAAAGGTACATAAAAATAAAATGTATTTATTCGGCCTTTATATAATTTTTGCTTTAAAAGAGTTATTTTTGTTGGAAAACAGATTTCGGACCTTCATAATAGTACTTCTCATATAACTTGGGAAATATATCAAATATTATGTCTGGTTTGATGTTTGATTGACCAACGATGATTCTCTAAAGTCTGCTGAAGATTCCTTTAGTGGGGATGAAACTGATCAGTACAGACATACTATGAGATAGTAACTTTTTTAAAGCAATAAATTAAAAATACTCTATTATGACAATATCATAAATAGAAATATTTTTGGGCCTCGAACTAGAATAAAACTCTAATCGAATATATATACATATATAAAGGCCGAATAAATACATTTTATTTTTATGTACCTTTTGGTACTAAAAATAAAAAAACAACATTTAACACAAAGTTTAGTACGACTTATCCTACCAACACTATTGTTTGGTTAGGCACTGTTGTTATTGTAAAATAACAGCAACACATATATTAATAGTTACCGACGGTGATTTAATATATACAATTTTTGCTTTAAAAGAGTTATTTTTGTTGGAAAACAGATTTCGGACCTTCATAATAGTACTTCTCATATAACTTGGGAAATATATCAAATATTATGTCTGGTTTGATGTTTGATTGACCAACGATGATTCTCTAAAGTCTGCTGAAGATTCCTTTAGTGGGGATGAAACTGATCAGTACAGACATACTATGAGATAGTAACTTTTTTAAAGCAATAAATTAAAAATACTCTATTATGACAATATCATAAATAGAAATATTTTTGGGCCTCGAACTAGAATAAAACTCTAATCGAATATATATACATATATAAAGGCCGAATAAATACATTTTATTTTTATGTACCTTTTGGTACTAAAAATAAAAAAACAACATTTAACACAAAGTTTAGTAGACTTATCCTACCAACACTATTGTTTGGTTAGGCACTGTTGTTATTGTAAAATAACAGCAACACATATATTAATAGTTACCGACGGTGATTTAATATATACAATTTTTGCTTTAAAAGAGTTATTTTTGTTGGAAAACAGATTTCGGACCTTCATAATAGTACTTCTCATATAACTTGGGAAATATATCAAATATTATGTCTGGTTTGATGTTTGATTGACCAACGATGATTCTCTAAAGTCTGCTGAAGATTCCTTTAGTGGGGATGAAACTGATCAGTACAGACATACTATGAGATAGTAACTTTTTTAAAGCAATAAATTAAAAATACTCTATTATGACAATATCATAAATAGAAATATTTTTGGGCCTCGAACTAGAATAAAACTCTAATCGAATATATATACATATATAAAGGCCGAATAAATACATTTTATTTTTATGTACCTTTTGGTACTAAAAATAAAAAAACAACATTTAACACAAAGTTTAGTACGACTTATCCTACCAACACTATTGTTTGGTTAGGCACTGTTGTTATTGTAAAATAACAGCAACACATATATTAATAGTTACCGACGGTGATTTAATATATACAATTTTTGCTTTAAAAGAGTTATTTTTGTTGGAAAACAGATTTCGGACCTTCATAATAGTACTTCTCATATAACTTGGGAAATATATCAAATATTATGTCTGGTTTGATGTTTGATTGACCAACGATGATTCTCTAAAGTCTGCTGAAGATTCCTTTAGTGGGGATGAAACTGATCAGTACAGACATACTATGAGATAGTAACTTTTTTAAAGCAATAAATTAAAAATACTCTATTATGACAATATCATAAATAGAAATATTTTTGGGCCTCGAACTAGAATAAAACTCTAATCGAATATATATACATATATAAAGGCCGAATAAATACATTTTATTTTTATGTACCTTTTGGTACTAAAAATAAAAAAACAACATTTAACACAAAGTTTAGTACGACTTATCCTACCAACACTATTGTTTGGTTAGGCACTGTTGTTATTGTAAAATAACAGCAACACATATATTAATAGTTACCGACGGTGATTTAATATATACAATTTTTGCTTTAAAAGAGTTATTTTTGTTGGAAAACAGATTTCGGACCTTCATAATAGTACTTCTCATATAACTTGGGAAATATATCAAATATTATGTCTGGTTTGATGTTTGATTGACCAACGATGATTCTCTAAAGTCTGCTGAAGATTCCTTTAGTGGGGATGAAACTGATCAGTACAGACATACTATGAGATAGTAACTTTTTTAAAGCAATAAACTAAAAATACTCTATTATGACAATATCATAAATAGAAATATTTTTGGGCCTCGAACTAGAATAAAACTCTAATCGAATTTTTAAAAAAATTTATTTTTTCAAAAATGATAAACTTGTAATTTTTCGTAGTCTGGAGACCTTTTACTTTCAACGGCTGTATCTCTGCAACTATTGCTCCGATTTTGTCAAAATAACAAAAAAATAAAAGATTGAGACTTTATCTTTCCTCTGGAACCAAATGTGAGACAATCGGGCTGGTACTTACAGAGATATATGCATTTATGCAAAGTTTTTTTTTCATTTTTATGAGAAACCCATTATTTAAGGTTTTTTGGAGACCCTAATTTTTAAATTGCTATAACTCGGTAAATAATGATCCGATTTTGACTCTATAAAAACTAGAAGGCATAAGTATATTAGCTTTATCATGACAGAAAAAAATTAAGACTATCGGACTAGTATTAACAGATATTTATGCATTCATATCAAAAATATTTTCGGGTTACTTGTAATAACTTGAAATGGCTATATCAAGGTTACCATTATATCGATTTCAAATGCCTTTGCACGAATTTAAATCTTTTTCAATAAAGTTTAAATAGAATAAAAGAGATTGCTCGATTTTAAATTTTTAAAAAAAATTATTTTTTCAAAAATGATAAACTTGTAATTTTTCGTAGTCTGGAGACCTTTTACTTTCAACGGCTGTATCTCTGCAACTATTGCTCCGATTTTGTCAAAATAACAAAAAAATAAAAGATTGAGACTTTATCTTTCCTCTGGAACCAAATGTGAGACAATCGGGCTGGTACTTACAGAGATATATGCATTTATGCAAAGTTTTTTTTTTTAATTTTTATGAGAAACCCATTATTTAAGGTTTTTTGGAGACCCTAATTTTTAAATTGCTATAACTCGGTAAATAATGATGCGATTTTGACTCTATAAAAACTAGAATGCATAAGTATATTAGCTTTATCATGACAGAAAAAATTTAAGACTATCAGACTAGTATTAACAGATATTTATGCATTCATATCAAAAATATTTTCGGGTTACTTGTAATAACTTGAAATGGCTATATCAAGGTTACCATTACTTCGATTTCAAATGCCTTCGCACGAATTTAAATCTTTTTCAATAAAGTTTAAATAGAATAAAAGAGATTGCTCGATTTTAAATTTTTAAAAAAATTTATTTTTTCAAAAATGATAAACTTGTAATTTTTCATAGTCTGGAGACCTTTTACTTTCAACGGCTGTATCTCTGCAACTATTGCTCCGATTTTGTCAAAATAACAAAAAAAATAAAAGATTGAGACTTTATCTTTCCTCTGGAACCAAATGTGAGACAATCGGGCTGGTACTTACAGAGATATATGCATTTATGCAAAGTTTTTTTTTCGTTTTTATGAGAAACCCATTATTTAAGGTTTTTTGGAGACCCTAATTTTTAAATTGCTATAACTCGGTAAATAATGATCCGATTTTGACTCTATAAAAACTAGAAGGCATAAGTATATTAGCTTTATCATGACAGAAAAAAATTAAGACTATCGGACTAGTATTAACAGATATTTATGCATTCATGTCAAAAATATTTTCGGGTTACTTGTAATAACTTGAAATGGCTATATCAAGGTTACCATTATTTCGATTTCAAATGCCTTTGCACGAATTTAAATCTTTTTTAATAAAGTTTAAATAGAATAAAAGAGATTGCTCGATTTTAAATTTTTAAAAAAATTTATTTTTTCAAAAATGATAAACTTGTAATTTTTCGTAGTCTGGAGACCTTTTACTTTCAACGGCTGTATCTCTGCAACTATTGCTCCGATTTTGTCAAAATAACAAAAAAATAAAAGATTGAGACTTTATCTTTCCTCTGGAACCAAATGTGAGACAATCGGGCTGGTACTTACAGAGATATATGCATTTATGCAAAGTTTTTTTTTTCATTTTTATGAGAAACCCATTATTTAAGGTTTTTTGGAGACCCTCATTTTTAAATTGCTATAACTCGGTAAATAATGATGCGATTTTGACTCTATAAAAACTAGAAGGCATAAGTATATTAGCTTTATCATGACAGAAAAAAATTAAGACTATCGGACTAGTATTAACAGATATTTATGCATTCATATCAAAAATATTTTCGGGTTACTTGTAATAACTTGAAATGGCTATATCAAGGTTACCATTATATCGATTTCAAATGCCTTTGCACGAATTTAAATCTTTTTCAATAAAGTTAAAATAGAATAAAAGAGATTGCTCGATTTTAAATTTTTAAAAAAATTTATTTTTTCAAAAATGATAAACTTGTAATTTTTCGTAGTCTGGAGACCTTTTACTTTCAACGGCTGTATCTCTGCAACTATTGCTCCGATTTTGTCAAAATAACAAAAAAATAAAAGATTGAGACTTTATCTTTCCTCTGGAACCAAATGTGAGACAATCGGGCTGGTACTTACAGAGATATATGCATTTATGCAAAGTTTTTTTTTCATTTTTATGAGAAACCCATTATTTAAGGTTTTTTGGAGACCCTAATTTTTAAATTGCTATAACTCGGTAAATAATGATCCGATTTTGACTCTATAAAAACTAGAAGGCATAAGTATATTAGCTTTATCATGACAGAAAAAAATTAAGACTATCGGACTAGTATTAACAGATATTTATGCATTCATATCAAAAATATTTTCGGGTTACTTGTAATAACTTGAAATGGCTATATCAAGGTTACCATTATATCGATTTCAAATGCCTTTGCACGAATTTAAATCTTTTTCAATAAAGTTTAAATAGAATAAAAGAGATTGCTCGATTTTAAATTTTTAAAAAAATTTATTTTTTCAAAAATGATAAACTTGTAATTTTTCATAGTCTGGAGACCTTTTACTTTCAACGGCTGTATCTCTGCAACTATTGCTCCGATTTTGTCAAAATAACAAAAAAATAAAAGATTGAGACTTTATCTTTCCTCTGGAACCAAATGTGAGACAATCGGGCTGGTACTTACAGAGATATATGCATTTATGCAAAGTTTTTTTTTTAATTTTTATGAGAAACCCATTATTTAAGGTTTTTTGGAGACCCTAATTTTTAAATTGCTATAACTCGGTAAATAATGATGCGATTTTGACTCTATAAAAACTAGAATGCATAAGTATATTAGCTTTATCATGACAGAAAAAATTTAAGACTATCAGACTAGTATTAACAGATATTTATGCATTCATATCAAAAATATTTTCGGGTTACTTGTAATAACTTGAAATGGCTATATCAAGTTTACCATTATTTCGATTTCAAATGCCTTCGCACGAATTTAAATCTTTTTCAATAAAGTTTAAATAGAATAAAAGAGATTGCTCGATTTTAAATTTTTAAAAAAATTTATTTTTTCAAAAATGATAAACTTGTAATTTTTCATAGTCTGGAGACCTTTTACTTTCAACGGCTGTATCTCTGCAACTATTGCTCCGATTTTGTCAAAATAACAAAAAAAATAAAAGATTGAGACTTTATCTTTCCTCTGGAACCAAATGTGAGACAATCGGGCTGGTACTTACAGAGATATATGCATTTATGCAAAGTTTTTTTTTCGTTTTTATGAGAAACCCATTATTTAAGGTTTTTTGGAGACCCTAATTTTTAAATTGCTATAACTCGGTAAATAATGATCCGATTTTGACTCTATAAAAACTAGAAGGCATAAGTATATTAGCTTTATCATGACGGAAAAAAATTAAGACTATCGGACTAGTATTAACAGATATTTATGCATTCATGTCAAAAATATTTTCGGGTTACTTGTAATAACTTGAAATGGCTATATCAAGGTTACCATTATTTCGATTTCAAATGCCTTTGCACGAATTTAAATCTTTTTCAATAAAGTTTAAATAGAATAAAAGAGATTGCTCGATTTTAAATTTTTAAAAAAATTTATTTTTTCAAAAATGATAAACTTGTAATTTTTCGTAGTCTGGAGACCTTTTACTTTCAACGGCTGTATCTCTGCAACTATTGCTCCGATTTTGTCAAAATAACAAAAAAATAAAAGATTGAGACTTTATCTTTCCTCTGGAACCAAATGTGAGACAATCGGGCTGGTACTTACAGAGATATATGCATTTATGCAAAGTTTTTTTTTCATTTTTATGAGAAACCCATTATTTAAGGTTTTTTGGAGACCCTCATTTTTAAATTGCTATAACTCGGTAAATAATGATGCGATTTTGACTCTATAAAAACTAGAATGCATAAGTATATTAGCTTTATCATGACAGAAAAAATTTTAGACTATCAGACTAGTATTAACAGATATTTATGCATTCATATCAAAAATATTTTCGGGTTACTTGTAATAACTTGAAATGGCTATATCAAGGTTACCATTATATCGATTTCAAATGCCTTTGCACGAATTTAAATCTTTTTCAATAAAGTTTAAATAGAATAAAAGAGATTGCTCGATTTTAAATTTTTAAAAAAAATTTATTTTTTCAAAAATGATAAACTTGTAATTTTTCGTAGTCTGGAGACCTATTACTTTCAACGGCTGTATCTCTGCAACTATTGCTCCGATTTTGTCAAAATAACAAAAATATAAAAGATTGAGACTTTATCTTTCCTCTGGAACCAAATGTGAGACAATCGGGCTGGTACTTACAGAGATATATGCATTTATGCAAAGTTTTTTTTTTATTTTTATGAGAAACCCATTATTTAAGGTTTTTTGGAGACCCTAATTTTTAAATTGCTATAACTCGGTAAATAATGATGCGATTTTGACTCTATAAAAACTAGAATGCATAAGTATATTAGCTTTATCATGACAGAAAAAATTTAAGACTATCAGACTAGTATTAACAGATATTTATGCATTCATATCAAAAATATTTTCGGGTTACTTGTAATAACTTGAAATGGCTATATCAAGGTTACCATTATTTCGATTTCAAATGCCTTTGCACGAATTTAAATCTTTTTCAATAAAGTTTAAATAGAATAAAAGAGATTGCTCGATTTTAAATTTTTAAAAAAATTTATTTTTTCAAAAATGATAAACTTGTAATTTTTCGTAGTCTGGAGACCTTTTACTTTCAACGGCTGTATCTCTGCAACTATTGCTCCGATTTTGTCAAAATAACAAAAAAATTAAAGATTGAGACTTTATCTTTCCTCTGGAACCAAATGTGAGACAATCGGGCTGGTACTTACAGAGATATATGCATTTATGCAAAGTTTTTTTTTCATTTTTATGAGAAACCCATTATTTAAGGTTTTTTGGAGACCCTAATTTTTAAATTGCTATAACTCGGTAAATAATGATCCGATTTTGACTCTATAAAAACTAGAAGGCATAAGTATATTAGCTTTATCATGACAGAAAAAAATTAAGACTATCGGACTAGTATTAACAGATATTTATGCATTCATATCAAAAATATTTTCGGGTTACTTGTAATAACTTGAAATGGCTATATCAAGGTTACCATTATATCGATTTCAAATGCCTTTGCACGAATTTAAATCTTTTTCAATAAAGTTTAAATAGAATAAAAGAGATTGCTCGATTTTAAATTTTTAAAAAAATTTATTTTTTCAAAAATGATAAACTTGTAATTTTTCGTAGTCTGGAGACCTTTTACTTTCAACGGCTGTATCTCTGCAACTATTGCTCCGATTTTGTCAAAATAACAAAAAAATAAAAGATTGAGACTTTATCTTTCCTCTGGAACCAAATGTGAGACAATCGGGCTGGTACTTACAGAGATATATGCATTTATGCAAAGTTTTTTATTCATTTTTATGAGAAACCCATTATTTAAGGTTTTTTGGAGACCCTAATTTTTAAATTGCTATAACTCGGTAAATAATGATGCGATTTTGACTCTATAAAAACTAGAATGCATAAGTATATTAGCTTTATCATGACAGAAAAAATTTAAGACTATCAGACTAGTATTAACAGATATTTATGCATTCATATCAAAAATATTTTCGGGTTACTTGTAATAACTTGAAATGGCTATATCAAGGTTACCATTATTTCGATTTCAAATGCCTTCGCACGAATTTAAATCTTTTTCAATAAAGTTTAAATAGAATAAAAGAGATTGCTTGATTTTAAATTTTTAAAAAAATTAATTTTTTCAAAAATGATAAACTTGTAATTTTTCGTAGTCTGGAGACCTTTTACTTTCAACGGCTGTATCTCTGCAACTATTGCTCCGATTTTGTCAAAATAACAAAAAAATAAAAGATTGAGACTTTATCTTTCCTCTGGAACCAAATGTGAGACAATCGGGCTGGTACTTACAGAGATATATGCATTTATGCAAAGTTTTTTTTTCATTTTTATGAGAAACCCATTATTTAAAGATTTTTGGAGACCCTAATTTTTAAATTGCTATAACTCGGTAAATAATGATCCGATTTTGACTCTATAAAAACTAGAAGGCATAAGTATATTAGCTTTATCATGACAGAAAAAAATTAAGACTATCGGACTAGTATTAACAGATATTTATGCATTCATGTCAAAAATATTTTCGGGTTACTTGTAATAACTTGAAATGGCTATATCAAGGTTACCATTATTTCGATTTCAAATGCCTTTGCACGAATTTAAATCTTTTTCAATAAAGTTTAAATAGAATAAAAGAGATTGCTCGATTTTAAATTTTTAAAAAAATTTATTTTTTCAAAAATGATAAACTTGTAATTTTTCGTAGTCTGGAGACCTTTTACTTGCAACGGCTGTATCTCTGCAACTATTGCTCCGATTTTGTCAAAATAACAAAAAAATAAAAGATTGAGACTTTATCTTTCCTCTGGAACCAAATGTGAGACAATCGGGCTGGTACTTACAGAGATATATGCATTTATGCAAAGTTTTTTTTTCATTTTTATGAGAAACCTATTATTTAAGGTTTTTTGGAGACCCTCATTTTTAAATTGCTATAACTCGGTAAATAATGATGCGATTTTGACTCTATAAAAACTAGAATGCATAAGTATATTAGCTTTATCATGACAGAAAAAATTTTAGACTATCAGACTAGTATTAACAGATATTTATGCATTCATATCAAAAATATTTTCGGGTTACTTGTAATAACTTGAAATGGCTATATCAAGGTTACCATTCTATCGTTTTCTAATGCCTTTGCACGAATTTAAATCTTTTTCAATAAAGTTTAAATAGAATAAAAGAGATTGCTCGATTTTAAATTTTTAAAAAAATTTATTTTTTCAAAAATGATAAACTTGTAATTTTTCATAGTCTGGAGACCTTTTACTTTCAACGGCTGTATCTCTGCAACTATTGCTCCGATTTTGTCAAAATAACAAAAAAAAATAAAAGATTGAGACTTTATCTTTCCTCTGGAACCAAATGTGAGACAATCGGGCTGGTACTTACAGAGATATATGCATTTATGCAAAGTTTTTTTTTCGTTTTTATGAGAAACCCATTATTTAAGGTTTTTTGGAGACCCTAATTTTTAAATTGCTATAACTCGGTAAATAATGATCCGATTTTGACTCTATAAAAACTAGAAGGCATAAGTATATTAGCTTTATCATGACAGAAAAAAATTAAGACTATCGGACTAGTATTAACAGATATTTATGTGGATATGGTACTTGGGATACCTTACCATATTCTACTTTACGAATTTCTTTGATTTAAAATATCAAGTTTCTTTTGAATATTTAGTTTTGGAGTTTTTGATTTTTTAAATAATTTTATTCAGTTTTGTTTGATTCGTTGTAAATAAAATTGTTATTTTCTATTTATTTTGTAAACCTGATGTCCTTTTATTTACATTTGGGGGCTCAACTCAAAAAGAAACAATTGTTGGCGTTAATTTGTAAAACGGAGTAAAGAATTAATAAAAGGTGAAGCCGTTAAGAAGAAGGAACGAAGAATATAAAGGTGAATACCATTTAAAGGAGTAAAGACGAGTTTTAAAGAAAAGAGACTAAGAAGCGATAAAGACGAACTATGGTGGCAAGTAGAAAGCTAATTTTAACGGATGCTGAGTCAATAACTGGAGGAACGGAAATTTTTGAAGATAACTTTTTCGATTTCGAGGATTCAGATAGTACAAATACAGGAAGTACGGGTAATGGTAATGCTAAGAAGAATAATCAAATAGTCGCACGGTTTTCGGGAATAGAAGATATAGAAAAGGCTATTGACTGTTTTGCTTTGGGTGACCACAATGGAAGAACTAATAAAGATTTTTAACTGGACAGATCTAGAGGCGATATTTTATGGAAGGAAACAACTACGTGGTGCTGCGAAAGCATTCATGGCTATGCACCGTAATATGTGTTCATGGAGTTATTTTTAATCGAAATTAATAAGTGAGTTTTATGTGCAAGCTAGTGCTCGAGATGTTCATGAGAAGTTGCGTGCTAAAAAGAAGCTGTCATCAGAGTCCTGGAAAGTTTACTTTTACGAAATGAGAGAATTGGCATTTTCTGTAAACGTAGATATGGCGTCCACAATAAGTTATATAATTGATGGTATTGCAGATGATTCTATGGACAAGGTAATGTTATATGGTGCTTCAAACTTTGAGGAACTGAAACAGAAATTAACGGAGTATGAACGTCTTAAGGTTACAAAATCAAGGAAGTTGCCCAAGAAATGCCAAAGAATGTGCTTTAGTTGTGGTGACTTTGGACATATCGCAAAAAGTTGTCCAAACGCACATAAGGGATTAAAATGCTTTAAATGCAACAGTTTTGGTCATATTGCTAAATTGTGTTTGGAGGAAGTCCACGAGGAAGTTAATGCATGTGCTAAAAATTTTATTGTAAATGTCGTAGATGAATCGCAAGAGGAAAACAAATTGGAAGTGCCCATGGATTTCTGTAATATAATTACGATCAATGTGGATACACAATGTGACAACAATGAACGTGTGGTTAGATCTCAAACAGTTTTAAACGACGAAGATTTAAGTAAGAAGTCAAAAGAAAGAATGGTTTTGTTAAAAGAAGGGATTGTATTACCAACCGAATCTAGGCTTTCGAGTTTTACTCAACAATCGAAGTTGAATGCCGTTTGGAACTCACAACTTTTGGTCGATGTGCCAGAAATTATGTGTTCAATGTATAATCGGAGACCGATTATTTTTAGGAGGGGCCGTGTGGATATGGTACTTGGGATACCTTACCATATTCTACTTTACGAATTTCTTTGATTTAAAATATCAAGTTTCTTTTGAATATTTAGTTTTGGAGTTTTTGATTTTTTAAATAATTTTATTCAGTTTTGTTTGATTCGTTGTAAATAAAATTGTTATTTTCTATTTATTTTGTAAACCTGATGTCCTTTTATTTACATTTATGCATTCATGTCAAAAATATTTTCGGGTTACTTGTAATAACTTGAAATGGCTATATCAAGGTTACCATTATTTCGATTTCAAATGCCTTTGCCCGAATTTAAATCTTTTTCAATAAAGTTTAAATAGAATAAAAGAGATTGCTCGATTTTAAATTTTTAAAAAAATTTATTTTTTCAAAAATGATAAACTTGTAATTTTTCGTAGTCTGGAGACCTTTTACTTTCAACGGCTGTATCTCTGCAACTATTGCTCCGATTTTGTCAAAATAACAAAAAAATAAAAGATTGAGACTTTATCTTTCCTCTGGAACCAAATGTGAGACAATCGGGCTGGTACTTACAGAGATATATGCATTTATGCAAAGTTTTTTTTTTCATTTTTATGAGAAACCCATTATTTAAGGTTTTTTGGAGACCCTCATTTTTAAATTGCTATAACTCGGTAAATAATGATGCGATTTTGACTCTATAAAAACTAGAATGCATAAGTATATTAGCTTTATCATGACAGAAAAAATTTTAGACTATCAGACTAGTATTAACAGATATTTATGCATTCATATCAAAAATATTTTCGGGTTACTTGTAATAACTTGAAATGGCTATATCAAGGTTACCATTCTATCGTTTTCTAATGCCTTTGCACAAATTTAAATCTTTTTTAATAAAGTTTAAATAGAATAAAAGAGATTGCTCGATTTTAAATTTTTAAAAAAATTTATTTTTTCAAAAATGATAAACTTGTAATTTTTCGTAGTCTGGAGACCTTTTACTTTCAACGGCTGTATCTCTGCAACTATTGCTCCGATTTTGTCAAAATAACAAAAAAATAAAAGATTGAGACTTTATCTTTCCTCTGAAACCAAATGTGAGACAATCGGGCTGGTACTTACAGAGATATATGCATTTATGCAAAGTTTTTTTTTAATTTTTATGAGAAACCCATTATTTAAGGTTTTTTGGAGACCCTCATTTTTAAATTGCTATAACTCGGTAAATAATGATCCGATTTTGACTCTATAAAAACTAGAAGGCATAAGTATATTAGCTTTATCATGACAGAAAAAAATTAAGACTATCGGACTAGTATTAACAGATATTTATGCATTCATATCAAAAATATTTTCGGGTTACTTGTAATAACTTGAAATGGCTATATCAAGGTTACCATTATATCGATTTCAAATGCCTTTGCACGAATTTAAATCTTTTTCAATAAAGTTTAAATAGAATAAAAGAGATTGCTCGATTTTAAATTTTTAAAAAAAATTTATTTTTTCAAAAATGATAAACTTGTAATTTTTCGTAGTCTGGAGACCTTTTACTTTCAACGGCTGTATCTCTGCAACTATTGCTCCGATTTTGTCAAAATAATAAAAAAATAAAAGATTGAGACTTTATCTTTCCTCTGGAACCAAATGTGAGACAATCGGGCTGGTACTTACAGAGATATATGCATTTATGCAAAGTTTTTTTTTTTATTTTTATGAGAAACCCATTATTTAAGGTTTTTTGGAGACCCTAATTTTTAAATTGCTATAACTCGGTAAATAATGATGCGATTTTGACTCTATAAAAACTAGAATGCATAAGTATATTAGCTTTATCATGACAGAAAAAATTTAAGACTATCAGACTAGTATTAACAGATATTTATGCATTCATATCAAAAATATTTTCGGGTTACTTGTAATAACTTGAAATGGCTATATCAAGGTTACCATTATTTCGATTTCAAATGCCTTTGCACGAATTTAAATCTTTTTCAATAAAGTTTAAATAGAATAAAAGAGATTGCTCGATTTTAAATTTTTAAAAAAATTTATTTTTTCAAAAATGATAAACTTGTAATTTTTCGTAGTCTGGAGACCTTTTACTTTCAACGGCTGTATCTCTGCAACTATTGCTCCGATTTTGTCAAAATAACAAAAAAATAAAAGATTGAGACTTTATCTTTCCTCTGGAACCAAATGTGAGACAATCGGGCTGGTACTTACAGAGATATATGCATTTATGCAAAGTTTTTTTTTTTCATTTTTATGAGAAACCCATTATTTAAGGTTTTTTGGAGACCCTAATTTTTAAATTGCAATAACTCGGTAAATAATGATCCGATTTTGACTCTATAAAAACTAGAAGGCATAAGTATATTAGCTTTATCATGACAGAAAAAAAATTAAGACTATCGGACTAGTATTAACAGATATTTATGCATTCATATCAAAAATATTTTCGGGTTACTTGTAATAACTTGAAATGGCTATATCAAGGTTACCATTATATCGATTTCAAATGCCTTTGCACGAATTTAAATCTTTTTCAATAAAGTTTAAATAGAATAAAAGAGATTGCTCGATTTTAAATTTTTAAAAAAATTTATTTTTTCAAAAATGATAAACTTGTAATTTTTCGTAGTCTGGAGACCTTTTACTTTCAACGGCTGTATCTCTGCAACTATTGCTCCGATTTTGTCAAAATAACAAAAAAATTAAAGATTGAGACTTTATCTTTCCTCTGGAACCAAATGTGAGACAATCGGGCTGGTACTTACAGAGATATATGCATTTATGCAAAGTTTTTTTTTTTTCATTTTTATGAGAAACCCATTATTTAAGGTTTTTTGGAGACCCTAATTTTTAAATTGCTATAACTCGGTAAATAATGATGCGATTTTGACTCTATAAAAACTAGAATGCATAAGTATATTAGCTTTATCATGACAGAAAAAATTTAAGACTATCAGACTAGTATTAACAGATATTTATGCATTCATATCAAAAATATTTTCGGGTTACTTGTAATAACTTGAAATGTCTATATCAAGGTTACCATTATTTCGATTTCAAATGCCTTCGCACGAATTTAAATCTTTTTCAATAAAGTTTAAATAGAATAAAAGAGATTGCTCGATTTTAATTTTTTAAAAAAATTTATTTTTTCAAAAATGATAAACTTGTAATTTTTCGTAGTCTGGAGACCTTTTACTTTCAACGGCTGTATCTCTGCAACTATTGCTCCGATTTTGTCAAAATAACAAAAAAATAAAAGATTGAGACTTTATCTTTCCTCTGGAACCAAATGTGAGACAATCGGGCTGGTACTTACAGAGATATATGCATTTATGCAAAGTTTTTTTTTCATTTTTATGAGAAACCCATTATTTAAAGTTTTTTGGAGACCCTAATTTTTAAATTGCTATAACTCGGTAAATAATGATCCGATTTTGACTCTATAAAAACTAGAAGGCATAAGTATATTAGCTTTATCATGACAGAAAAAAATTAAGACTATCGGACTAGTATTAACAGATATTTATGCATTCATGTCAAAAATATTTTCGGGTTACTTGTAATAACTTGAAATGGCTATATCAAGGTTACCATTATTTCGATTTCAAATGCCTTTGCGCGAATTTAAATCTTTTTCAATAAAGTTTAAATAGAATAAAAGAGATTGCTCGATTTTAAATTTTTAAAAAAATTTATTTTTTCAAAAATGATAAACTTGTAATTTTTCGTAGTCTGGAGACCTTTTACTTTCAACGGCTGTATCTCTGCAACTATTGCTCCGATTTTGTCAAAATAACAAAAAAATAAAAGATTGAGACTTTATCTTTCCTCTGGAACCAAATGTGAGACAATCGGGCTGGTACTTACAGAGATATATGCATTTATGCAAAGTTTTTTTTTCATTTTTATGAGAAACCTATTATTTAAGGTTTTTTGGAGACCCTCATTTTTAAATTGCTATAACTCGGTAAATAATGATGCGATTTTGACTCTATAAAAACTAGAATGCATAAAAATATTAGCTTTATCATGACAGAAAAAATTTTAGACTATCAGACTAGTATTAACAGATATTTATGCATTCATATCAAAAATATTTTCGGGTTACTTGTAATAACTTGAAATGGCTATATCAAGGTTACCATTCTATCGTTTTCTAATGCCTTTGCACAAATTTAAATCTTTTTCAATAAAGTTTAAATAGAATAAAAGAGATTGCTCGATTTTAAATTTTTAAAAAAATTTATTTTTTCAAAAATGATAAACTTGTAATTTTTCGTAGTCTGGAGACCTTTTACTTTTAACGGCTGTATCTCTGCAACTATTGCTCCGATTTTGTCAAAATAACAAAAAAATAAAAGATTGAGACTTTATCTTTCCTCTGAAACCAAATGTGAGACAATCGGGCTGGTACTTACAGAGATATATGCATTTATGCAAAGTTTTTTTTTAATTTTTATGAGAAACCCATTATTTAAGGTTTTTTGGAGACCCTCATTTTTAAATTGCTATAACTCGGTAAATAATGATCCGATTTTGACTCTATAAAAACTAGAAGGCATAAGTATATTAGCTTTAGCATGACAGAAAAAATTTAAGACTATCGGACTAGTATTAACAGATATTTATGCATTCATATCAAAAATATTTTCGGGTTACTTGTAATAACTTGAAATGGCTATATCAAGGTTACCATTATTTCGATTTCAAATGCCTTCGCACGAATTTAAATCTTTTTCAATAAAGTTTAAATAGAATAAAAGAGATTGCTCGATTTTAAATTTTTAAAAAAATTTATTTTTTCAAAAATGATAAACTTGTAATTTTTCGTAGTCTGGAGACCTTTTACTTTCAACGGCTGTATCTCTGCAACTATTGCTCCGATTTAGTCAAAATAACAAAAAAATAAAAGATTGAGACTTTATCTTTCCTCTGGAACCAAATGTGAGACAATCGGGCTGGTACTTACAGAGATATATGCATTTATGTAAAGTTTTTTTTTTTTCATTTTTATGAGAAACCCATTATTTAAGGTTTTTTGGAGACCCTAATTTTTAAATTGCTATAACTCGGTAAATAATGATCCGATTTTGACTCTATAAAAACTAGAAGGCTTAAGTATATTAGCTTTATCATGACAGAAAAAAATTAAGACTATCGGACTAGTATTAACAGATATTTATGCATTCATGTCAAAAATATTTTCGGGTTACTTGTAATAACTTGAAATGGCTATATCAAGGTTACCATTATTTCGATTTCAAATGCCTTTGCACGAATTTAAATCTTTTTCAATAAAGTTTAAATAGAATAAAAGAGATTGCTCGATTTTAAATTTTTAAAAAAATTTATTTTTTCAAAAATGATAAACTTGTAATTTTTCGTAGTCTGGAGACCTTTTACTTTCAACGGCTGTATCTCTGCAACTATTGCTCCGATTTTGTCAAAATAACAAAAAAATAAAAGATTGAGACTTTATCTTTCCACTGGAACCAAATGTGAGACAATCGGGCTGGTACTTACAGAGATATATGCATTTATGCAAAGTTTTTTTTTTATTTTTATTTAAGGTTTTTTGGAGACCCTCATTTTTAAATTGCTATAACTCGGTAAATAATGATGCGATTTTGACTCTATAAAAACTAGAAGGCATAAGTATATTAGCTTTATCATGACAGAAAAAAATTAAGACTATCGGACTAGTATTAACAGATATTTATGCATTCATATCAAAAATATTTTCGGGTTACTTGTAATAACTTGAAATGGCTATATCAAGGTTACCATTATATCGATTTCAAATGCCTTTGCACGAATTTAAATCTTTTTCAATAAAGTTAAAATAGAATAAAAGAGATTGCTCGATTTTAAATTTTTAAAAAAATGTTGTTTTTTTATTTTTAGTACCAAAAGGTACATAAAAATAAAATGTATTTATTCGGCCTTTATATATGTATATATATTCGATTAGAGTTTTATTCTAGTTCGAGGCCCAAAAATATTTCTATTTATGATATTGTCATAATAGAGTATTTTTAATTTATTGCTTTAAAAAAGTTACTATCTCATAGTATGTCTGTACTGATCAGTTTCATCCCCACTAAAGGAATCTTCAGCAGACTTTAGAGAATCATCGTTGGTCAATCAAACATCAAACCAGACATAATATTTGATATATTTCCCAAGTTATATGAGAAGTACTATTATGAAGGTCCGAAATCTGTTTTCCAACAAAAATAACTCTTTTAAAGCAAAAATTGTATATATTAAATCACCGTCGGTAACTATTAATATATGTGTTGCTGTTATTTTACAATAACAACAGTGCCTAACCAAACAATAGTGTTGGTAGGATAAGTCGTACTAAACTTTGTGTTAAATGTTGTTTTTTTATTTTTAGTACCAAAAGGTACATAAAAATAAAATGTATTTATTCGGCCTTTATATATGTATATATATTCGATTAGAGTTTTATTCTAGTTCGAGGCCCAAAAATATTTCTATTTATGATATTGTCATAATAGAGTATTTTTAATTTATTGCTTTAAAAAAGTTACTATCTCATAGTATGTCTGTACTGATCAGTTTCATCCCCACTAAAGGAATCTTCAGCAGACTTTAGAGAATCATCGTTGGTCAATCAAACATCAAACCAGACATAATATTTGATATATTTCCCAAGTTATATGAGAAGTACTATTATGAAGGTCCGAAATCTGTTTTCCAACAAAAATAACTCTTTTAAAGCAAAAATTGTATATATTAAATCACCGTCGGTAACTATTAATATATGTGTTGCTGTTATTTTACAATAACAACAGTGCCTAACCAAACAATAGTGTTGGTAGGATAAGTCGTACTAAACTTTGTGTTAAATGTTGTTTTTTTATTTTTAGTACCAAAAGGTACATAAAAATAAAATGTATTTATTCGGCCTTTATATAATTTTTGCTTTAAAAGAGTTATTTTTGTTGGAAAACAGATTTCGGACCTTCATAATAGTACTTCTCATATAACTTGGGAAATATATCAAATATTATGTCTGGTTTGATGTTTGATTGACCAACGATGATTCTCTAAAGTCTGCTGAAGATTCCTTTAGTGGGGATGAAACTGATCAGTACAGACATACTATGAGATAGTAACTTTTTTAAAGCAATAAATTAAAAATACTCTATTATGACAATATCATAAATAGAAATATTTTTGGGCCTCGAACTAGAATAAAACTCTAATCGAATATATATACATATATAAAGGCCGAATAAATACATTTTATTTTTATGTACCTTTTGGTACTAAAAATAAAAAAACAACATTTAACACAAAGTTTAGTACGACTTATCCTACCAACACTATTGTTTGGTTAGGCACTGTTGTTATTGTAAAATAACAGCAACACATATATTAATAGTTACCGACGGTGATTTAATATATACAATTTTTGCTTTAAAAGAGTTATTTTTGTTGGAAAACAGATTTCGGACCTTCATAATAGTACTTCTCATATAACTTGGGAAATATATCAAATATTATGTCTGGTTTGATGTTTGATTGACCAACGATGATTCTCTAAAGTCTGCTGAAGATTCCTTTAGTGGGGATGAAACTGATCAGTACAGACATACTATGAGATAGTAACTTTTTTAAAGCAATAAATTAAAAATACTCTATTATGACAATATCATAAATAGAAATATTTTTGGGCCTCGAACTAGAATAAAACTCTAATCGAATATATATACATATATAAAGGCCGAATAAATACATTTTATTTTTATGTACCTTTTGGTACTAAAAATAAAAAAACAACATTTAACACAAAGTTTAGTACGACTTATCCTACCAACACTATTGTTTGGTTAGGCACTGTTGTTATTGTAAAATAACAGCAACACATATATTAATAGTTACCGACGGTGATTTAATATATACAATTTTTGCTTTAAAAGAGTTATTTTTGTTGGAAAACAGATTTCGGACCTTCATAATAGTACTTCTCATATAACTTGGGAAATATATCAAATATTATGTCTGGTTTGATGTTTGATTGACCAACGATGATTCTCTAAAGTCTGCTGAAGATTCCTTTAGTGGGGATGAAACTGATCAGTACAGACATACTATGAGATAGTAACTTTTTTAAAGCAATAAATTAAAAATACTCTATTATGACAATATCATAAATAGAAATATTTTTGGGCCTCGAACTAGAATAAAACTCTAATCGAATATATATACATATATAAAGGCCGAATAAATACATTTTATTTTTATGTACCTTTTGGTACTAAAAATAAAAAAACAACATTTAACACAAAGTTTAGTACGACTTATCCTACCAACACTATTGTTTGGTTAGGCACTGTTGTTATTGTAAAATAACAGCAACACATATATTAATAGTTACCGACGGTGATTTAATATATACAATTTTTGCTTTAAAAGAGTTATTTTTGTTGGAAAACAGATTTCGGACCTTCATAATAGTACTTCTCATATAACTTGGGAAATATATCAAATATTATGTCTGGTTTGATGTTTGATTGACCAACGATGATTCTCTAAAGTCTGCTGAAGATTCCTTTAGTGGGGATGAAACTGATCAGTACAGACATACTATGAGATAGTAACTTTTTTAAAGCAATAAATTAAAAATACTCTATTATGACAATATCATAAATAGAAATATTTTTGGGCCTCGAACTAGAATAAAACTCTAATCGAATATATATACATATATAAAGGCCGAATAAATACATTTTATTTTTATGTACCTTTTGGTACTAAAAATAAAAAAACAACATTTAACACAAAGTTTAGTACGACTTATCCTACCAACACTATTGTTTGGTTAGGCACTGTTGTTATTGTAAAATAACAGCAACACATATATTAATAGTTACCGACGGTGATTTAATATATACAATTTTTGCTTTAAAAGAGTTATTTTTGTTGGAAAACAGATTTCGGACCTTCATAATAGTACTTCTCATATAACTTGGGAAATATATCAAATATTATGTCTGGTTTGATGTTTGATTGACCAACGATGATTCTCTAAAGTCTGCTGAAGATTCCTTTAGTGGGGATGAAACTGATCAGTACAGACATACTATGAGATAGTAACTTTTTTAAAGCAATAAACTAAAAATACTCTATTATGACAATATCATAAATAGAAATATTTTTGGGCCTCGAACTAGAATAAAACTCTAATCGAATTTTTAAAAAAATTTATTTTTTCAAAAATGATAAACTTGTAATTTTTCGTAGTCTGGAGACCTTTTACTTTCAACGGCTGTATCTCTGCAACTATTGCTCCGATTTTGTCAAAATAACAAAAAAATAAAAGATTGAGACTTTATCTTTCCTCTGGAACCAAATGTGAGACAATCGGGCTGGTACTTACAGAGATATATGCATTTATGCAAAGTTTTTTTTTCATTTTTATGAGAAACCCATTATTTAAGGTTTTTTGGAGACCCTAATTTTTAAATTGCTATAACTCGGTAAATAATGATCCGATTTTGACTCTATAAAAACTAGAAGGCATAAGTATATTAGCTTTATCATGACAGAAAAAAATTAAGACTATCGGACTAGTATTAAGAGATATTTATGCATTCATATCAAAAATATTTTCGGGTTACTTGTAATAACTTGAAATGGCTATATCAAGGTTACCATTATATCGATTTCAAATGCCTTTGCACGAATTTAAATCTTTTTCAATAAAGTTTAAATAGAATAAAAGAGATTGCTCGATTTTAAATTTTTAAAAAAAAATATTTTTTCAAAAATGATAAACTTGTAATTTTTCGTAGTCTGGAGACCTTTTACTTTCAACGGCTGTATCTCTGCAACTATTGCTCCGATTTTGTCAAAATAACAAAAAAATAAAAGATTGAGACTTTATCTTTCCTCTGGAACCAAATGTGAGACAATCGGGCTGGTACTTACAGAGATATATGCATTTATGCAAAGTTTTTTTTTTAATTTTTATGAGAAACCCATTATTTAAGGTTTTTTGGAGACCCTAATTTTTAAATTGCTATAACTCGGTAAATAATGATGCGATTTTGACTCTATAAAAACTAGAATGCATAAGTATATTAGCTTTATCATGACAGAAAAAATTTAAGACTATCAGACTAGTATTAACAGATATTTATGCATTCATATCAAAAATATTTTCGGGTTACTTGTAATAACTTGAAATGGCTATATCAAGGTTACCATTATTTCGATTTCAAATGCCTTCGCACGAATTTAAATCCTTTTCAATAAAGTTTAAATAGAATAAAAGAGATTGCTCGATTTTAAATTTTTAAAAAAATTTATTTTTTCAAAAATGATAAACTTGTAATTTTTCATAGTCTGGAGACCTTTTACTTTCAACGGCTGTATCTCTGCAACTATTGCTCCGATTTTGTCAAAATAACAAAAAAAATAAAAGATTGAGACTTTATCTTTCCTCTGGAACCAAATGTGAGACAATCGGGCTGGTACTTACAGAGATATATGCATTTATGCAAAGTTTTTTTTTCGTTTTTATGAGAAACCCATTATTTAAGGTTTTTTGGAGACCCTAATTTTTAAATTGCTATAACTCGGTAAATAATGATCCGATTTTGACTCTATAAAAACTAGAAGGCATAAGTATATTAGCTTTATCATGACAGAAAAAAATTAAGACTATCGGACTAGTATTAACAGATATTTATGCATTCATGTCAAAAATATTTTCGGGTTACTTGTAATAACTTGAAATGGCTATATCAAGGTTACCATTATTTCGATTTCAAATGCCTTTGCACGAATTTAAATCTTTTTCAATAAAGTTTAAATAGAATAAAAGAGATTGCTCGATTTTAAATTTTTAAAAAAATTTATTTTTTCAAAAATGATAAACTTGTAATTTTTCGTAGTCTGGAGACCTTTTACTTTCAACGGCTGTATCTCTGCAACTATTGCTCCGATTTTGTCAAAATAACAAAAAAATAAAAGATTGAGACTTTATCTTTCCTCTGGAACCAAATGTGAGACAATCGGGCTGGTACTTACAGAGATATATGCATTTATGCAAAGTTTTTTTTTCATTTTTATGAGAAACCCATTATTTAAGGTTTTTTGGAGACCCTCATTTTTAAATTGCTATAACTCGGTAAATAATGATGCGATTTTGACTCTATAAAAACTAGAAGGCATAAGTATATTAGCTTTATCATGACAGAAAAAAATTAAGACTATCGGACTAGTATTAACAGATATTTATGCATTCATATCAAAAATATTTTCGGGTTACTTGTAATAACTTGAAATGGCTATATCAAGGTTACCATTATATCGATTTCAAATGCCTTTGCACGAATTTAAATCTTTTTCAATAAAGTTAAAATAGAATAAAAGAGATTGCTCGATTTTAAATTTTTAAAAAAATTTATTTTTTCAAAAATGATAAACTTGTAATTTTTCGTAGTCTGGAGACCTTTTACTTTCAACGGCTGTATCTCTGCAACTATTGCTCCGATTTTGTCAAAATAACAAAAAAATAAAAGATTGAGACTTTATCTTTCCTCTGGAACCAAATGTGAGACAATCGGGCTGGTACTTACAGAGATATATGCATTTATGCAAAGTTTTTTTTTTCATTTTTATGAGAAACCCATTATTTAAGGTTTTTTGGAGACCCTAATTTTTAAATTGCTATAACTCGGTAAATAATGATCCGATTTTGACTCTATAAAAACTAGAAGGCATAAGTATATTAGCTTTATCATGACAGAAAAAAATTAAGACTATCGGACTAGTATTAACAGATATTTATGCATTCATATCAAAAATATTTTCGGGTTACTTGTAATAACTTGAAATGGCTATATCAAGGTTACCATTATATCGATTTCAAATGCCTTTGCACGAATTTAAATCTTTTTCAATAAAGTTTAAATAGAATAAAAGAGATTGCTCGATTTTAAATTTTTAAAAAAATTTATTTTTTCAAAAATGATAAACTTGTAATTTTTCATAGTCTGGAGACCTTTTACTTTCAACGGCTGTATCTCTGCAACTATTGCTCCGATTTTGTCAAAATAACAAAAAAATAAAAGATTGAGACTTTATCTTTCCTCTGGAACCAAATGTGAGACAATCGGGCTGGTACTTACAGAGATATATGCATTTATGCAAAGTTTTTTTTTTAATTTTTATGAGAAACCCATTATTTAAGGTTTTTTGGAGACCCTAATTTTTAAATTGCTATAACTCGGTAAATAATGATGCGATTTTGACTCTATAAAAACTAGAATGCATAAGTATATTAGCTTTATCATGACAGAAAAAATTTAAGACTATCAGACTAGTATTAACAGATATTTATGCATTCATATCAAAAATATTTTCGGGTTACTTGTAATAACTTGAAATGGCTATATCAAGTTTACCATTATTTCGATTTCAAATGCCTTCGCACGAATTTAAATCTTTTTCAATAAAGTTTAAATAGAATAAAAGAGATTGCTCGATTTTAAATTTTTAAAAAAATTTATTTTTTCAAAAATGATAAACTTGTAATTTTTCATAGTCTGGAGACCTTTTACTTTCAACGGCTGTATCTCTGCAACTATTGCTCCGATTTTGTCAAAATAACAAAAAAAATAAAAGATTGAGACTTTATCTTTCCTCTGGAACCAAATGTGAGACAATCGGGCTGGTACTTACAGAGATATATGCATTTATGCAAAGTTTTTTTTTCGTTTTTATGAGAAACCCATTATTTAAGGTTTTTTGGAGACCCTAATTTTTAAATTGCTATAACTCGGTAAATAATGATCCGATTTTGACTCTTTAAAAACTAGAAGGCATAAGTATATTAGCTTTATCATGACAGAAAAAAATTAAGACTATCGGACTAGTATTAACAGATATTTATGCATTCATGTCAAAAATATTTTCGGGTTACTTGTAATAACTTGAAATGGCTATATCAAGGTTACCATTATTTCGATTTCAAATGCCTTTGCACGAATTTAAATCTTTTTCAATAAAGTTTAAATAGAATAAAAGAGATTGCTCGATTTTAAATTTTTAAAAAAATTTATTTTTTCAAAAATGATAAACTTGTAATTTTTCGTAGTCTGGAGACCTTTTACTTTCAACGGCTGTATCTCTGCAACTATTGCTCCGATTTTGTCAAAATAACAAAAAAATAAAAGATTGAGACTTTATCTTTCCTCTGGAACCAAATGTGAGACAATCGGGCTGGTACTTACAGAGATATATGCATTTATGCAAAGTTTTTTTTTCATTTTTATGAGAAACCCATTATTTAAGGTTTTTTGGAGACCCTCATTTTTAAATTGCTATAACTCGGTAAATAATGATGCGATTTTGACTCTATAAAAACTAGAATGCATAAGTATATTAGCTTTATCATGACAGAAAAAATTTTAGACTATCAGACTAGTATTAACAGATATTTATGCATTCATATCAAAAATATTTTCGGGTTACTTGTAATAACTTGAAATGGCTATATCAAGGTTACCATTCTATCGTTTTCTAATGCCTTTGCACAAATTTAAATCTTTTTCAATAAAGTTTAAATAGAATAAAAGAGATTGCTCGATTTTAAATTTTTAAAAAAATTTATTTTTTCAAAAATGATAAATTTGTAATTTTTCGTAGTCTGGAGACCTTTTACTTTCAACGGCTGTATCTCTGCAACTATTGCTCCGATTTTGTCAAAATAACAAAAAAATAAAAGATTGAGACTTTATCTTTCCTCTGAAACCAAATGTGAGACAATCGGGCTGGTACTTACAGAGATATATGCATTTATGCAAAGTTTTTTTTTCATTTTTATGAGAAACCCATTATTTAAGGTTTTTTGGAGACCCTCATTTTTAAATTGCTATAACTCGGTAAATAATGATCCGATTTTGACTCTATAAAAACTAGAAGGCATAAGTATATTAGCTTTATCATGACAGAAAAAAATTAAGACTATCGGACTAGTATTAACAAATATTTATGCATTCATATCAAAAATATTTTCGGGTTACTTGTAATAACTTGAAATGGCTATATCAAGGTTACCATTATATCGATTTCAAATGCCTTTGCACGAATTTAAATCTTTTTCAATAAAGTTTAAATAGAATAAAAGAGATTGCTCGATTTTAAATTTTTAAAAAAAATTTATTTTTTCAAAAATGATAAACTTGTAATTTTTCGTAGTCTGGAGACCTATTACTTTCAACGGCTGTATCTCTGCAACTATTGCTCCGATTTTGTCAAAATAACAAAAATATAAAAGATTGAGACTTTATCTTTCCTCTGGAACCAAATGTGAGACAATCGGGCTGGTACATACAGAGATATATGCATTTATGCAAAGTTTTATTTTTATGAGAAACCCATTATTTAAGGTTTTTTGGAGACCCTAATTTTTAAATTGCTATAACTCGGTAAATAATGATGCGATTTTGACTCTATAAAAACTAGAATGCATAAGTATATTAGCTTTATCATGACAGAAAAAATTTAAGACTATCAGACTAGTATTAACAGATATTTATGCATTCATATCAAAAATATTTTCGGGTTACTTGTAATAACTTGAAATGGCTATATCAAGGTTACCATTATTTCGATTTCAAATGCCTTTGCACGAATTTAAATCTTTTTCAATAAAGTTTAAATAGAATAAAAGAGATTGCTCGATTTAAATTTTTAAAAAAATTTATTTTTTCAAAAATGATAAACTTGTAATTTTTCGTAGTCTGGAGACCTTTTACTTTCAACGGCTGTATCTCTGCAACTATTGCTCCGATTTCGTCAAAATAACAAAAAAATTAAAGATTGAGACTTTATCTTTCCTCTGGAACCAAATGTGAGACAATCGGGCTGGTACTTACAGAGATATATGCATTTATGCAAAGTTTTTTTTTCATTTTTATGAGAAACCCATTATTTAAGGTTTTTTGGAGACCCTAATTTTTAAATTGCTATAACTCGGTAAATAATGATCCGATTTTGACTCTATAAAAACTAGAAGGCATAAGTATATTAGCTTTATCATGACAGAAAAAAATTAAGACTATCGGACTAGTATTAACAGATATTTATGCATTCATATCAAAAATATTTTCGGGTTACTTGTAATAACTTGAAATGGCTATATCAAGGTTACCATTATATCGATTTCAAATGCCTTTGCACGAATTTAAATCTTTTTCAATAAAGTTTAAATAGAATAAAAGAGATTGCTCGATTTTAAATTTTTAAAAAAATTTATTTTTTCAAAAATGATAAACTTGTAATTTTTCGTAGTCTGGAGACCTTTTACTTTCAACGGCTGTATCTCTGCAACTATTGCTCCGATTTTGTCAAAATAACAAAAAAATAAAAGATTGAGACTTTATCTTTCCTCTGGAACCAAATGTGAGACAATCGGGCTGGTACTTACAGAGATATATGCATTTATGCAAAGTTTTTTATTCATTTTTATGAGAAACCCATTATTTAAGGTTTTTTGGAGACCCTAATTTTTAAATTGCTATAACTCGGTAAATAATGATGCGATTTTGACTCTATAAAAACTAGAATGCATAAGTATATTAGCTTTATCATGACAGAAAAAATTTAAGACTATCAGACTAGTATTAACAGATATTTATGCATTCATATCAAAAATATTTTCGGGTTACTTGTAATAACTTGAAATGGCTATATCAAGGTTACCATTATTTCGATTTCAAATGCCTTCGCACGAATTTAAATCTTTTTCAATAAAGTTTAAATAGAATAAAAGAGATTGCTTGATTTTAAATTTTTAAAAAAATTAATTTTTTCAAAAATGATAAACTTGTAATTTTTCGTAGTCTGGAGACCTTTTACTTTCAACGGCTGTATCTCTGCAACTATTGCTCCGATTTTGTCAAAATAACAAAAAAATAAAAGATTGAGACTTTATCTTTCCTCTGGAACCAAATGTGAGACAATCGGGCTGGTACTTACAGAGATATATGCATTTATGCAAAGTTTTTTTTTCATTTTTATGAGAAACCCATTATTTAAAGATTTTTGGAGACCCTAATTTTTAAATTGCTATAACTCGGTAAATAATGATCCGATTTTGACTCTATAAAAACTAGAAGGCATAAGTATATTAGCTTTATCATGACAGAAAAAAATTAAGACTATCGGACTAGTATTAACAGATATTTATGCATTCATGTCAAAAATATTTTCGGGTTACTTGTAATAACTTGAAATGGCTATATCAAGGTTACCATTATTTCGATTTCAAATGCCTTTGCACGAATTTAAATATTTTTCAATAAAGTTTAAATAGAATAAAAGAGATTGCTCGATTTTAAATTTTTAAAAAAAATTATTTTTTCAAAAATGATAAACTTGTAATTTTTCGTAGTCTGGAGACCTTTTACTTGCAACGGCTGTATCTCTGCAACTATTGCTCCGATTTTGTCAAAATAACAAAAAAATAAAAGATTGAGACTTTATCTTTCCTCTGGAACCAAATGTGAGACAATCGGGCTGGTACTTACAGAGATATATGCATTTATGCAAAGTTTTTTTTTCATTTTTATGAGAAACCTATTATTTAAGGTTTTTTGGAGACCCTCATTTTTAAATTGCTATAACTCGGTAAATAATGATGCGATTTTGACTCTATAAAAACTAGAATGCATAAGTATATTAGCTTTATCATGACAGAAAAAATTTTAGACTATCAGACTAGTATTAACAGATATTTATGCATTCATATCAAAAATATTTTCGGGTTACTTGTAATAACTTGAAATGGCTATATCAAGGTTACCATTCTATCGTTTTCTAATGCCTTTGCACGAATTTAAATCTTTTTCAATAAAGTTTAAATAGAATAAAAGAGATTGCTCGATTTTAAATTTTTAAAAAAATTTATTTTTTCAAAAATGATAAACTTGTAATTTTTCATAGTCTGGAGACCTTTTACTTTCAACGGCTGTATCTCTGCAACTATTGCTCCGATTTTGTCAAAATAACAAAAAAAAATAAAAGATTGAGACTTTATCTTTCCTCTGGAACCAAATGTGAGACAATCGGGCTGGTACTTACAGAGATATATGCATTTATGCAAAGTTTTTTTTTCGTTTTTATGAGAAACCCATTATTTAAGGTTTTTTGGAGACCCTAATTTTTAAATTGCTATAACTCGGTAAATAATGATCCGATTTTGACTCTATAAAAACTAGAAGGCATAAGTATATTAGCTTTATCATGACAGAAAAAAATTAAGACTATCGGACTAGTATTAACAGATATTTATGTGGATATGGTACTTGGGATACCTTACCATATTCTACTTTACGAATTTCTTTGATTTAAAATATCAAGTTTCTTTTGAATATTTAGTTTTGGAGTTTTTGATTTTTTAAATAATTTTATTCAGTTTTGTTTGATTCGTTGTAAATAAAATTGTTATTTTCTATTTATTTTGTAAACCTGATGTCCTTTTATTTACATTTGGGGGCTCAACTCAAAAAGAAACAATTGTTGGCGTTAATTTGTAAAACGGAGTAAAGAATTAATAAAAGGTGAAGCCGTTAAGAAGAAGGAACGAAGAATATAAAGGTGAATACCATTTAAAGGAGTAAAGACGAGTTTTAAAGAAAAGAGACTAAGAAGCGATAAAGACGAACTATGGTGGCAAGTAGAAAGCTAATTTTAACGGATGCTGAGTCAATAACTGGAGGAACGGAAATTTTTGAAGATAACTTTTTCGATTTCGAGGATTCAGATAGTACAAATGCAGGAAGTACGGGTAATGGTAATGCTAAGAAGAATAATCAAATAGTCGCACGGTTTTCGGGAATAGAAGATATAGAAAAGGCTATTGACTGTTTTGCTTTGGGTGACCACAATGGAAGAACTAATAAAGATTTTTAACTGGACAGATCTAGAGGCGATATTTTATGGAAGGAAACAACTACGTGGTGCTGCGAAAGCATTCATGGCTATGCACCGTAATATGTGTTCATGGAGTGATTTTAAATCGAAATTAATAAGTGAGTTTTATGTGCAAGCTAGTGCTCGAGATGTTCATGAGAAGTTGCGTGCTAAAAAGAAGCTGTCATCAGAGTCCTGGAAAGTTTACTTTTACGAAATGAGAGAATTGGCATTTTCTGTAAACGTAGATATGGCGTCCACAATAAGTTATATAATTGATGGTATTGCAGATGATTCTATGGACAAGGTAATGTTATATGGTGCTTCAAACTTTGAGGAACTGAAACAGAAATTAACGGAGTATGAACGTCTTAAGGTTACAAAATCAAGGAAGTTGCCCAAGAAATGCCAAAGAATGTGCTTTAGTTGTGGTGACTTTGGACATATCGCAAAAAGTTGTCCAAACGCACATAAGGGATTAAAATGCTTTAAATGCAACAGTTTTGGTCATATTGCTAAATTGTGTTTGGAGGAAGTCCACGAGGAAGTTAATGCATGTGCTAAAAATTTTATTGTAAATGTCGTAGATGAATCGCAAGAGGAAAACAAATTGGAAGTGCCCATGGATTTCTGTAATATAATTACGATCAATGTGGATACACAATGTGACAACAATGAACGTGTGGTTAGATCTCAAACAGTTTTAAACGACGAAGATTTAAGTAAGAAGTCAAAAGAAAGAATGGTTTTGTTAAAAGAAGGGATTGTATTACCAACCGAATCTAGGCTTTCGAGTTTTACTCAACAATCGAAGTTGAATGCCGTTTGGAACTCACAACTTTTGGTCGATGTGCCAGAAATTATGTGTTCAATGTATAATCGGAGACCGATTATTTTTAGGAGGGGCCGTGTGGATATGGTACTTGGGATACCTTACCATATTCTACTTTACGAATTTCTTTGATTTAAAATATCAAGTTTCTTTTGAATATTTAGTTTTGGATTTTTTGATTTTTTAAATAATTTTATTCAGTTTTGTTTGATTCGTTGTAAATAAAATTGTTATTTTCTATTTATTTTGTAAACCTGATGTCCTTTTATTTACATTTATGCATTCATGTCAAAAATATTTTCGGGTTACTTGTAATAACTTGAAATGGCTATATCAAGGTTACCATTATTTCGATTTCAAATGCCTTTGCACGAATTTAAATCTTTTTCAATAAAGTTTAAATAGAATAAAAGAGATTGCTCGATTTTAAATTTTTAAAAAAATTTATTTTTTCAAAAATGATAAACTTGTAATTTTTCGTAGTCTGGAGACCTTTTACTTTCAACGGCTGTATCTCTGCAACTATTGCTCCGATTTTTTCAAAATAACAAAAAAATAAAAGATTGAGACTTTATCTTTCCTCTGGAACCAAATGTGAGACAATCGGGCTGGTACTTACAGAGATATATGCATTTATGCAAAGTTTTTTTTTTCATTTTTATGAGAAACCCATTATTTAAGGTTTTTTGGAGACCCTCATTTTTAAATTGCTATAACTCGGTAAATAATGATGCGATTTTGACTCTATAAAAACTAGAATGCATAAGTATATTAGCTTTATCATGACAGAAAAAATTTTAGACTATCAGACTAGTATTAACAGATATTTATGCATTCATATCAAAAATATTTTCGGGTTACTTGTAATAACTTGAAATGGCTATATCAAGGTTACCATTCTATCGTTTTCTAATGCCTTTGCACAAATTTAAATCTTTTTCAATAAAGTTTAAATAGAATAAAAGAGATTGCTCGATTTTAAATTTTTAAAAAAATTTATTTTTTCAAAAATGATAAACTTGTAATTTTTCGTAGTCTGGAGACCTTTTACTTTCAACGGCTGTATCTCTGCAACTATTGCTCCGATTTTGTCAAAATAACAAAAAAATAAAAGATTGAGACTTTATCTTTCCTCTGAAACCAAATGTGAGACAATCGGGCTGGTACTTACAGAGATATATGCATTTATGCAAAGTTTTTTTTTAATTTTTATGAGAACCCATTATTTAAGGTTTTTTGGAGACCCTCATTTTTAAATTGCTATAACTCGGTAAATAATGATCCGATTTTGACTCTATAAAAACTAGAAGGCATAAGTATATTAGCTTTATCATGACAGAAAAAAATTAAGACTATCGGACTAGTATTAACAGATATTTATGCATTCATATCAAAAATATTTTCGGGTTACTTGTAATAACTTGAAATGGCTATATCAAGGTTACCATTATATCGATTTCAAATGCCTTTGCACGAATTTAAATCTTTTTCAATAAAGTTTAAATAGAATAAAAGAGATTGCTCGATTTTAAATTTTTAAAAAAAATTTATTTTTTCAAAAATGATAAACTTGTAATTTTTCGTAGTCTGGAGACCTTTTACTTTCAACGGCTGTATCTCTGCAACTATTGCTCCGATTTTGTCAAAATAACAAAAAAATAAAAGATTGAGACTTTATCTTTCCTCTGGAACCAAATGTGAGACAATCGGGCTGGTACTTACAGAGATATATGCATTTATGCAAAGTTTTTTTTTTTATTTTTATGAGAAACCCATTATTTAAGGTTTTTTGGAGACCCTAATTTTTAAATTGCTATAACTCGGTAAATAATGATGCGATTTTGACTCTATAAAAACTAGAATGCATAAGTATATTAGCTTTATCATGACAGAAAAAATTTAAGACTATCAGACTAGTATTAACAGATATTTATGCATTCATATCAAAAATATTTTCGGGTTACTTGTAATAACTTGAAATGGCTATATCAAGGTTACCATTATTTCGATTTCAAATGCCTTTGCACGAATTTAAATCTTTTTCAATAAAGTTTAAATAGAAAAAAGAGATTGCTCGATTTTAAATTATTAAAAAAATTTATTTTTTCAAAAATGATAAACTTGTAATTTTTCGTAGTCTGGAGACCTTTTACTTTCAACGGCTGTATCTCTGCAACTATTGCTCCGATTTTGTCAAAATAACAAAAAAATAAAAGATTGAGACTTTATCTTTCCTCTGGAACCAAATGTGAGACAATCGGGCTGGTACTTACAGAGATATATGCATTTATGCAAAGTTTTTTTTTTTCATTTTTATGAGAAACCCATTATTTAAGGTTTTTTGGAGACCCTAATTTTTAAATTGCAATAACTCGGTAAATAATGATCCGATTTTGACTCTATAAAAACTAGAAGGCATAAGTATATTAGCTTTATCATGACAGAAAAAAAATTAAGACTATCGGACTAGTATTAACAGATATTTATGCATTCATATCAAAAATATTTTCGGGTTACTTGTAATAACTTGAAATGGCTATATCAAGGTTACCATTATATCGATTTCAAATGCCTTTGCACGAATTTAAATCTTTTTCAATAAAGTTTAAATAGAATAAAAGAGATTGCTCGATTTTAAATTTTTAAAAAAATTTATTTTTTCAAAAATGATAAACTTGTAATTTTTCGTAGTCTGGAGACCTTTTACTTTCAACGGCTGTATCTCTGCAACTATTGCTCCGATTTTGTCAAAATAACAAAAAAATTAAAGATTGAGACTTTATCTTTCCTCTGGAACCAAATGTGAGACAATCGGGCTGGTACTTACAGAGATATATGCATTTATGCAAAGTTTTTTTTTTTCATTTTTATGAGAAACCCATTATTTAAGGTTTTTTGGAGACCCTAATTTTTAAATTGCTATAACTCGGTAAATAATGATGCGATTTTGACTCTATAAAAACTAGAATGCATAAGTATATTAGCTTTATCATGACAGAAAAAATTTAAGACTATCAGACTAGTATTAACAGATATTTATGCATTCATGTCAAAAATATTTTCGGGTTACTTGTAATAACTTGAAATGTCTATATCAAGGTTACCATTATTTCGATTTCAAATGCCTTCGCACGAATTTAAATCTTTTTCAATAAAGTTTAAATAGAATAAAAGAGATTGCTTGATTTTAATTTTTTAAAAAAATTTATTTTTTCAAAAATGATAAACTTGTAATTTTTCGTAGTCTGGAGACCTTTTACTTTCAACGGCTGTATCTCTGCAACTATTGCTCCGATTTTGTCAAAATAACAAAAAAATAAAAGATTGAGACTTTATCTTTCCTCTGGAACCAAATGTGAGACAATCGGGCTGGTACTTACAGAGATATATGCATTTATGCAAAGTTTTTTTTTCATTTTTATGAGAAACCTATTATTTAAGGTTTTTTGGAGACCCTCATTTTTAAATTGCTATAACTCGGTAAATAATGATGCGATTTTGACTCTATAAAAACTAGAATGCATAAGTATATTAGCTTTATCATGACAGAAAAAATTTTAGACTATCAGACAGTATTAACAGATATTTATGCATTCATATCAAAAATATTTTCGGGTTACTTGTAATAACTTGAAATGGCTATATCAAGGTTACCATTCTATCGTTTTCTAATGCCTTTGCACAAATTTAAATCTTTTTCAATAAAGTTTAAATAGAATAAAAGAGATTGCTCGATTTTAAATTTTTAAAAAAATTTATTTTTTCAAAAATGATAAACTTGTAATTTTTCGTAGTCTGGAGACCTTTTACTTTTAACGGCTGTATCTCTGCAACTATTGCTCCGATTTTGTCAAAATAACAAAAAAATAAAAGATTGAGACTTTATCTTTCCTCTGAAACCAAATGTGAGACAATCGGGCTGGTACTTACAGAGATATATGCATTTATGCAAAGTTTTTTTTTCATTTTTATGAGAAACCCATTATTTAAGGTTTTTTGGAGACCCTCATTTTTAAATTGCTATAACTCGGTAAATAATGATCCGATTTTGACTCTATAAAAACTAGAAGGCATAAGTATATTAGCTTTATCATGACAGAAAAAATTTAAGACTATCGGACTAGTATTAACAGATATTTATGCATTCATATCAAAAATATTTTCGGGTTACTTGTAATAACTTGAAATGGCTATATCAAGGTTACCATTCCCAATAAACACCAAAAAATTAAAATTCAAGTGCTTGAAATTTGACTTGAATTAAACTTTAATTTTAGTCTATTTTTCAAGCCCAGTTCAAACAAAATGGGTTTGTTTGAATTTTATATTTTCCTTTTTTGTCAAAACTGGAAAATAACAAAAAAAAATTTAAAAAAACAATTGCTGAAAATGGAATATTACCAAAAGATTAATTAAATGTCGCGTGATTGGAAACAAATGGCTCGTTAACCAAAGGATTTTTGCTTTTCAATTTCTGAAAAATCATATAAAGGTAAGCAAACTTGAATTTTGCAAAAATAAAAATCTTAAAATTTCATTTTCA
The DNA here is from genome assembly GCA_963921195.1 of Pegoplata infirma. Taxonomy (NCBI): domain Eukaryota; kingdom Metazoa; phylum Arthropoda; class Insecta; order Diptera; family Anthomyiidae; genus Pegoplata; species Pegoplata infirma. Next base: position 44,469 of record CAWUER010000340.1, read on the forward strand.
TTTTAGTTATCCAAGGGCAATATTTTCGCCAGCCAATCAATTACTTAAACCCTCTTCATTATCAAAATTTGTGCGTGGATGCTGAAAAACAAATGTTCTTCCAGTTTAATAGATTTATCAAAATATTTTTTTTTATTGTCATTTAAACTTTGTATAAAATTCGCACTATCTACTTTTCAGCTAATAAATAATTATTTATACATAACGTTGGTCTATTTTTTTATTAAACAATGGTGCTGCATGATTTTTTTTGAACTGGATTTGTGCTTGAATTGCACTTGATTTAGGCTTGAATTAAACTGGAATAGGGCTTGATTTACACTATAAATCAAGCCATATTCAAGTATTTTTTTAAAATTTTGTTTGGTTCGACTGGAATTACGCTTTTATTTGGGGCTTGAATTCAAGTGTTTTTACACTGTTTTGTTTGACTTGAATTCAAGTATCCGTTTCAGTGGTATATGCTATTGAATTACAGTGTAATTCAAGTTGAATTCAAGGCTTGAAAATTGAAAATATGACTGGAATTACGCTTGAATTACACTTGAATTCCAGCAATTTGGCTTATTGGGTTTTATCGATTTCAAATGCCTTTGCACGAATTTAAATCTTTTTCAATAAAGTTTAAATAGAATAAAAGAGATTGCTCGATTTTAAATTTTTAAAAAAATTTATTTTTTCAAAAATGATAAACTTGTAATTTTTCGTAGTCTGGAGACCTTTTACTTTCAACGGCTGTATCTCTGCAACTATTGCTCCGATTTTGTCAAAATAACAAAAAAATAAAAGATTGAGACTTTATCTTTCCTCTGGAACCAAATGTGAGACAATCGGGCTGGTACTTACAGAGATATATGCATTTATGCAAAGTTTTTTTTTTTATTTTTATGAGAAACCCTTTATTTAAGGTTTTTTGGAGACCCTAATTTTTAAATTGCTATAACTCGGTAAATAATGATCCGATTTTGACTCTATAAAAACTAGAAGGCATAAGTATATTAGCTTTATCATGACAGAAAAAAATTAAGACTATCGGACTAGTATTAACAGATATTTATGCATTCATATCAAAAATATTTTCGGGTTACTTGTAATAACTTGAAATGGCTATATCAAGGTTACCATTATATCGATTTCAAATGCCTTTGCACGAATTAAAATCTTTTTCAATAAAGTTTAAATAGAATAAAAGAGATTGCTCGATTTTAAATTTTTAAAAAAATTTATTTTTTCAAAAATGATAAACTTGTAATTTTTCGTAGTCTGGAGACCTTTTACTTTCAACGGCTGTATCTCTGCAACTATTGCTCCGATTTTGTCAAAATAACAACAAAATAAAAGATTGAGACTTTATCTTTCCTCTGGAACCAAATGTGAGACAATCGGGCTGGTACTTACAGAGATATATGCATTTATGCAAAGTTTTTTTTTTCATTTTTATGAGAAACCCATTATTTAAGGTTTTTTGGAGACCCTAATTTTTAAATTGCTATACAGAGATATATGCATTTATGCAAAGTTTTTTTTTTCATTTTTATGAGAAACCCATTATTTAAGGTTTTTTGGAGACCCTCATTTTTAAATTGCTATAACTCGGTAAATAATGATGCGATTTTGACTCTATAAAAACTAGAATGCATAAGTATATTAGCTTTATCATGACAGAAAAAATTTTAGACTATCAGACTATTATTAACAGATATTTATGCATTCATATCAAAAATATTTTCGGGTTACTTGTAATAACTTGAAATCGCTATATCAAGGTTACCATTCTATCGTTTTCTAATGCCATTGCACGAATTTAAATCTTTTTCAATAAAGTTTAAATAGAATAAAAGAGATTGCTCGATTTTAAATTTTTAAAAAAATTTATTTTTTCAAAAATGATAAACTTGTAATTTTTCGTAGTCTGGAGACCTTTTACTTTCAACGGCTGTATCTCTGCAACTATTGCTCCGATTTTGTCAAAATAACAAAAAAATAAAAGATTGAGACTTTATCTTTCCTCTGGAACCAAATGTGAGACAATCGGGCTGGTACTTACAGAGATATATGCATTTATGCAAAGTTTTTTTTTCATTTTTATGAGAAACCCATTATTTAAGGTTTTTTGGAGACCATCATTTTTAAATTGCTATAACTCGGTAAATAATGATGCGATTTTGACTCTATAAAAACTAGAAGGCAAGTGTATATTAGCTTTATCATGACAGAAAAAAAATAAGACTATCGGACTAGTATTAACAGATATTTATGCATTCATATCAAAAATATTTTCGGGTTACTTGTAATAACTTGAAATGGCTATATCAAGGTTACCATTATATCGATTTCAAATGCCTTTGCACGAATTTAAATCTTTTTCAATAAAGTTTAAATAGAATAAAAGAGATTGCTCGATTTTAAATTTTTAAAAAAAATTATTTTTTCAAAAATGATAAACTTGTAATTTTTCGTAGTCTGGAGACCTTTTACTTTCAACGGCTGTATCTCTGCAACTATTGCTCCGATTTTGTCAAAATAACAAAAAAAATAAAAGATTGAGACTTTATCTTTCCTCTGGAACCAAATGTGAGACAATCGGGCTGGTACTTACAGAGATATATGCATTTATGCAAAGTTTTTTTTTTCATTTTTATGAAAAACCCATTATTTAAGGTTTTTTGGAGACCCTAATTTTTAAATTGCTATAACTCGGTAAATAATGATGCGATTTTGGCTCTATAAAAACTAGAATGCATAAGTATATTAGCTTTATCATGACAGAAAAAATTTAAGACTATCAGACTAGTATTAACAGATATTTATGCATTCATATCAAAAATATTTTCGGGTTACTTGTAATAACTTGAAATGGCTATATCAAGGTTACCATTATTTCGATTTCAAATGCCTTCGCACGAATTTAAATCTTTTTCAATAAAGTTTAAATAGAATAAAAGAGATTGCTCGATTTTAAATTTTTTAAAAAATTTATTTTTTCAAAAATGATAAACTTGTAATTTTTCGTAGTCTGGAGACCTTTTACTTTCAACGGCTGTATCTCTGCAACTATTGCTCCGATTTTGTCAAAATAACAAAAAAATAAAAGATTGAGACTTTATCTTTCCTCTGGAACCAAATGTGAGACAATCGGGCTGGTACTTACAGAGATATATGCATTTATGCAAAGTTTTTTTTTCATTTTTATGAGAAACCCATTATTTAAGGTTTTTTGGAGACCCTAATTTTTAAATTGCTATAACTCGGTAAATAATGATGCGATTTTGACTCTATAAAAACTAGAAGGCATAAGTATATTAGCTTTATCATGACAGAAAAAAATTAAGACTATCGGACTAGTATTAACAGATATTTATGCATTCATATCAAAAATATTTTTGGGTTACTTGTAATAACTTGAAATGGCTATATCAAGGTTACCATTATATCGATTTCAAATGCCTTTGCACGAATTTAAATCTTTTTCAATAAAGTTTAAATAGAATAAAAGAGATTGCTCGATTTTAAATTTTTAAAAAAATTTATTTTTTCAAAAATGAAAAATTTGTAATTTTTCGTAGTCTGGAGACCTTTTACTTTCAACGGCTGTATCTCTGCAACTATTGCTCCGATTTTGTCAAAATAACAAAAAAATAAAAGATTGAGACTTTATCTTTCCTCTGGAACCAAATGTGAGACAATCGGGCTGGTACTTACAGATATATATGCATTTATGCAAAGTTTTTTTTCATTTTTATGAGAAACCCATTATTTAAGGATTTTTGGAGACCCTAATTTTTAAATTGCTATAACTCGGTAAATAATGATCCGATTTTGACTCTATAAAAACTAGAAGGCATAAGTATATTAGCTTTATCATGACAGAAAAAAATTAAGACTATCGGACTAGTATTAACAGATATTTATGCATTCATATCAAAAATATTTTCGGGTTACTTGTAATAACTTGAAATGGCTATATCAAGGTTACCATTACATCGATTTCAAATGCCTTTTCACGAATTTAAATCTTTTTCAATAAAGTTTAAATAGAATAAAAGAGATTGCTCGATTTTAAATTTTTAAAAAAATTTATTTTTTCAAAAATGATAAACTTGTAATTTTTCGTAGTCTGGAGACCTTTTACTTTCAACGGCTGTATCTCTGCAACTATTGCTCCGCTTTTGTCAAAATAACAAAAAAATAAAAAATTGAGACTTTATCTTTCCTCTGGAACCAAATGTGAGACAATCGGGCTGGTACTTACAGAGATATATGCATTTATGCAAAGTTTTTTTTTCATTTTTATGAGAAACCCATTATTTAAGGTTTTTTGGAGACCCTAATTTTTAAATTGCTATAACTCGGTAAATAATGATCCGATTTTGACTCTATAAAAACTAGAAGGCATAAGTATATATAATGATCCGATTTTGACTCTAGTATTTTAGTATTTTAGTATTTTAGTATTTTAGTATTTTAGTATTTTAGTATTTTAGTATTTTAGTATTTTAGTATTTTAGTATTTTAGTATTTTAGTATTTTAGTATTTTAGTATTTTAGTATTTTAGTATTTTAGTATTTTAGTATTTTAGTATTTTAGTATTTTAGTATTTTAGTATTTTAGTATTTTAGTATTTTAGTATTTTAGTATTTTAGTATTTTAGTATTTTAGTATTTTAGTATTTTAGTATTTTAGTATTTTAGTATTTTAGTATTTTAGTATTTTAGTATTTTAGTATTTTAGTATTTTAGTATTTTAGTATTTTAGTATTTTAGTATTTTAGTATTTTAGTATTTTAGTATTTTAGTATTTTAGTATTTTAGTATTTTAGTATTTTAGTATTTTAGTATTTTAGTATTTTAGTATTTTAGTATTTTAGTATTTTAGTATTTTAGTATTTTAGTATTTTAGTATTTTAGTATTTTAGTATTTTAGTATTTTAGTATTTTAGTATTTTAGTATTTTAGTATTTTAGTATTTTAGTATTTTAGTATTTTAGTATTTTAGTATTTTAGTATTTTAGTATTTTAGTATTTTAGTATTTTAGTATTTTAGTATTTTAGTATTTTAGTATTTTAGTATTTTAGTATTTTAGTATTTTAGTATTTTAGTATTTTAGTATTTTAGTATTTTAGTATTTTAGTATTTTAGTATTTTAGTATTTTAGTATTTTAGTATTTTAGTATTTTAGTATTTTAGTATTTTAGTATTTAGTATTTTAGTATTTTAGTATTTTAGTATTTTAGTATTTTAGTATTTTAGTATTTTAGTATTTTAGTATTTTAGTATTTTAGTATTTTAGTATTTTAGTATTTTAGTATTTTAGTATTTTAGTATTTTAGTATTTTAGTATTTTAGTATTTTAGTATTTTAGTATTTTAGTATTTTAGTATTTTAGTATTTTAGTATTTTAGTATTTTAGTATTTTAGTATTTTAGTATTTTAGTATTTTAGTATTTTAGTATTTTAGTATTTAGTATTTTAGTATTTTAGTATTTTAGTATTTTAGTATTTTAGTATTTTAGTATTTTAGTATTTTAGTATTTTAGTATTTTAGTATTTTAGTATTTTAGTATTTTAGTATTTTAGTATTTTAGTATTTAGTATTTTAGTATTTTAGTATTTTAGTATTTTAGTATTTTAGTATTTTAGTATTTAGTATTTTAGTATTTTAGTATTTTAGTATTTTAATATGTTAGTATTTTAGTATTTTAGTATTTTTGTATTTTAGTATTTTAATATTTTAGTATTTTAGTATTTTAGTATTTTAGTATTTTAGTATTTTAGTATTTTAGTATTTTAGTATTTTAGTATTTTAGTATTTTAGTATTTTAGTATTTTAGTATTTTAGTATTTTAGTATTTTAGTATTTTAGTATTTTAGTATTTTAGTATTTTAGTATTTTAGTATTTTAGTATTTTAGTATTTTAGTATTTTAGTATTTTAGTATTTTAGTATTTAGTATTTTAGTATTTTAGTATTTTAGTATTTTAGTATTTTAGTATTTTAGTATTTTAGTATTTATTATTTTAGTATTTTAGTATTTTAGTATTTTAGTATTTTAGTATTTTAGTATTTTAGTATTTTAGTATTTTAGTATTTTAGTATTTTAGTATTTAGTATTTTAGTATTTTAGTATTTTAGTATTTTAGTATTTTAGTATTTAGTATTTTAGTATTTTAGTATTTTAGTATTTTTAGTATTTTAGTATTTTAGTATTTTAGTATTTTAGTATTTTAGTATTTTAGTATTTTAGTATTTTAGTATTTAGTATTTTAGTTTTTAGTATTTTAGTATTTTAGTATTTTAGTATTTTAGTATTTTGTATTTTAGTATTTTAGTATTTTAGTATTTTAGTATTTTAGTATTTTAGTATTTTAGTATTTTAGTATTTTAGTATTTTAGTATTTTAGTATTTTAGTATTTTAGTATTTTAGTATTTTAGTATTTTAGTATTTTAGTATTTTAGTATTTTAGTATTTTAGTATTTTAGTATTTTAGTATTTTAGTATTTTAGTATTTTAGTATTTTAGTATTTTAGTATTTTAGTATTTTAGTATTTTAGTATTTTAGTATTTTAGTATTTTAGTATTTTAGTATTTTAGTATTTTAGTATTTTAGTATTTTAGTATTTTAGTATTTTAGTATTTTAGTATTTTAGTATTTTAGTATTTTAGTATTTTAGTATTTTAGTATTTTAGTATTTTAGTATTTTAGTATTTTAGTATTTTAGTATTTTAGTATTTTAGTATTTTAGTATTTTAGTATTTTAGTATTTTAGTATTTTAGTATTTTAGTATTTTAGTATTTTAGTATTTTAGTATTTTAGTATTTTAGTATTTTAGTATTTTAGTATTTTAGTATTTTAGTATTTTAGTATTTTAGTATTTTAGTATTTTAGTATTTTAGTATTTTAGTATTTTAGTATTTTAGTATTTTAGTATTTTAGTATTTTAGTATTTTAGTATTTTAGTATTTTAGTATTTTAGTATTTTAGTATTTTAGTATTTTAGTATTTTAGTATTTTAGTATTTTAGTATTTTAGTATTTTAGTATTTTAGTATTTTAGTATTTTAGTATTTTAGTATTTTAGTATTTTAGTATTTTAGTATTTTAGTATTTTAGTATTTTAGTATTTTAGTATTTTAGTATTTTAGTATTTTAGTATTTTAGTATTTTAGTATTTTAGTATTTTAGTATTTTAGTATTTTAGTATTTTAGTATTTTAGTATTTTAGTATTTTAGTATTTTAGTATTTTAGTATTTTAGTATTTTAGTATTTTAGTATTTTAGTATTTTAGTATTTTAGTATTTTAGTATTTTAGTATTTTAGTATTTTAGTATTTTAGTATTTTAGTATTTTAGTATTTTAGTATTTTAGTATTTTAGTATTTTAGTATTTTAGTATTTTAGTATTTTAGTATTTTAGTATTTTAGTATTTTAGTATTTTAGTATTTTAGTATTTTAGTATTTTAGTATTTTAGTATTTTAGTATTTTAGTATTTTAGTATTTTAGTATTTTAGTATTTTAGTATTTTAGTATTTTAGTATTTTAGTATTTTAGTATTTTAGTATTTTAGTATTTTAGTATTTTAGTATTTTAGTATTTTAGTATTTTAGTATTTTAGTATTTTAGTATTTTAGTATTTTAGTATTTTAGTATTTTAGTATTTTAGTATTTTAGTATTTTAGTATTTTAGTATTTTAGTATTTTAGTATTTTAGTATTTTAGTATTTTAGTATTTTAGTATTTTAGTATTTTAGTATTTTAGTATTTTAGTATTTTAGTATTTTAGTATTTTAGTATTTTAGTATTTTAGTATTTTAGTATTTTAGTATTTTAGTATTTTAGTATTTTAGTATTTTAGTATTTTAGTATTTTAGTATTTTAGTATTTTAGTATTTTAGTATTTTAGTATTTTAGTATTTTAGTATTTTAGTATTTTAGTATTTTAGTATTTTAGTATTTTAGTATTTTAGTATTTTAGTATTTTAGTATTTTAGTATTTTAGTATTTTAGTATTTTAGTATTTTAGTATTTTAGTATTTTAGTATTTTAGTATTTTAGTATTTTAGTATTTTAGTATTTTAGTATTTTAGTATTTTAGTATTTTAGTATTTTAGTATTTTAGTATTTTAGTATTTTAGTATTTTAGTATTTTAGTATTTTAGTATTTTAGTATTTTAGTATTTTAGTATTTTAGTATTTTAGTATTTTAGTATTTTAGTATTTTAGTATTTTAGTATTTTAGTATTTTAGTATTTTAGTATTTTAGTATTTTAGTATTTTAGTATTTTAGTATTTTAGTATTTTAGTATTTTAGTATTTTAGTATTTTAGTATTTTAGTATTTTAGTATTTTAGTATTTTAGTATTTTAGTATTTTAGTATTTTAGTATTTTAGTATTTTAGTATTTTAGTATTTTAGTATTTTAGTATTTTAGTATTTTAGTATTTTAGTATTTTAGTATTTTAGTATTTTAGTATTTTAGTATTTTAGTATTTTAGTATTTTAGTATTTTAGTATTTTAGTATTTTAGTATTTTAGTATTTTAGTATTTTAGTATTTTAGTATTTTAGTATTTTAGTATTTTAGTATTTTAGTATTTTAGTATTTTAGTATTTTAGTATTTTAGTATTTTAGTATTTTAGTATTTTAGTATTTTAGTATTTTAGTATTTTAGTATTTTAGTATTTTAGTATTTTAGTATTTTAGTATTTTAGTATTTTAGTATTTTAGTATTTTAGTATTTTAGTATTTTAGTATTTTAGTATTTTAGTATTTTAGTATTTTAGTATTTTAGTATTTTAGTATTTTAGTATTTTAGTATTTTAGTATTTTAGTATTTTAGTATTTTAGTATTTTAGTATTTTAGTATTTTAGTATTTTAGTATTTTAGTATTTTAGTATTTTAGTATTTTAGTATTTTAGTATTTTAGTATTTTAGTATTTTAGTATTTTAGTATTTTAGTATTTTAGTATTTTAGTATTTTAGTATTTTAGTATTTTAGTATTTTAGTATTTTAGTATTTTAGTATTTTAGTATTTTAGTATTTTAGTATTTTAGTATTTTAGTATTTTAGTATTTTAGTATTTTAGTATTTTAGTATTTTAGTATTTTAGTATTTTAGTATTTTAGTATTTTAGTATTTTAGTATTTTAGTATTTTAGTATTTTAGTATTTTAGTATTTTAGTATTTTAGTATTTTAGTATTTTAGTATTTTAGTATTTTAGTATTTTAGTATTTTAGTATTTTAGTATTTTAGTATTTTAGTATTTTAGTATTTTAGTATTTTAGTATTTTAGTATTTTAGTATTTTAGTATTTTAGTATTTTAGTATTTTAGTATTTTAGTATTTTAGTATTTTAGTATTTTAGTATTTTAGTATTTTAGTATTTTAGTATTTTAGTATTTTAGTATTTTAGTATTTTAGTATTTTAGTATTTTAGTATTTTAGTATTTTAGTATTTTAGTATTTTAGTATTTTAGTATTTTAGTATTTTAGTATTTTAGTATTTTAGTATTTTAGTATTTTAGTATTTTAGTATTTTAGTATTTTAGTATTTTAGTATTTTAGTATTTTAGTATTTTAGTATTTTAGTATTTTAGTATTTTAGTATTTTAGTATTTTAGTATTTTAGTATTTTAGTATTTTAGTATTTTAGTATTTTAGTATTTTAGTATTTTAGTATTTTAGTATTTTAGTATTTTAGTATTTTAGTATTTTAGTATTTTAGTATTTTAGTATTTTAGTATTTTAGTATTTTAGTATTTTAGTATTTTAGTATTTTAGTATTTTAGTATTTTAGTATTTTAGTATTTTAGTATTTTAGTATTTTAGTATTTTAGTATTTTAGTATTTTAGTATTTTAGTATTTTAGTATTTTAGTATTTTAGTATTTTAGTATTTTAGTATTTTAGTATTTTAGTATTTTAGTATTTTAGTATTTTAGTATTTTAGTATTTTAGTATTTTAGTATTTTAGTATTTTAGTATTTTAGTATTTTAGTATTTTAGTATTTTAGTATTTTAGTATTTTAGTATTTTAGTATTTTAGTATTTTAGTATTTTAGTATTTTAGTATTTTAGTATTTTAGTATTTTAGTATTTTAGTATTTTAGTATTTTAGTATTTTAGTATTTTAGTATTTTAGTATTTTAGTATTTTAGTATTTTAGTATTTTAGTATTTTAGTATTTTAGTATTTTAGTATTTTAGTATTTTAGTATTTTAGTATTTTAGTATTTTAGTATTTTAGTATTTTAGTATTTTAGTATTTTAGTATTTTAGTATTTTAGTATTTTAGTATTTTAGTATTTTAGTATTTTAGTATTTTAGTATTTTAGTATTTTAGTATTTTAGTATTTTAGTATTTTAGTATTTTAGTATTTTAGTATTTTAGTATTTTAGTATTTTAGTATTTTAGTATTTTAGTATTTTAGTATTTTAGTATTTTAGTATTTTAGTATTTTAGTATTTTAGTATTTTAGTATTTTAGTATTTTAGTATTTTAGTATTTTAGTATTTTAGTATTTTAGTATTTTAGTATTTTAGTATTTTAGTATTTTAGTATTTTAGTATTTTAGTATTTTAGTATTTTAGTATTTTAGTATTTTAGTATTTTAGTATTTTAGTATTTTAGTATTTTAGTATTTTAGTATTTTAGTATTTTAGTATTTTAGTATTTTAGTATTTTAGTATTTTAGTATTTTAGTATTTTAGTATTTTAGTATTTTAGTATTTTAGTATTTTAGTATTTTAGTATTTTAGTATTTTAGTATTTTAGTATTTTAGTATTTTAGTATTTTAGTATTTTAGTATTTTAGTATTTTAGTATTTTAGTATTTTAGTATTTTAGTATTTTAGTATTTTAGTATTTTAGTATTTTAGTATTTTAGTATTTTAGTATTTTAGTATTTTAGTATTTTAGTATTTTAGTATTTTAGTATTTTAGTATTTTAGTATTTTAGTATTTTAGTATTTTAGTATTTTAGTATTTTAGTATTTTAGTATTTTAGTATTTTAGTATTTTAGTATTTTAGTATTTTAGTATTTTAGTATTTTAGTATTTTAGTATTTTAGTATTTTAGTATTTTAGTATTTTAGTATTTTAGTATTTTAGTATTTTAGTATTTTAGTATTTTAGTATTTTAGTATTTTAGTATTTTAGTATTTTAGTATTTTAGTATTTTAGTATTTTAGTATTTTAGTATTTTAGTATTTTAGTATTTTAGTATTTTAGTATTTTAGTATTTTAGTATTTTAGTATTTTAGTATTTTAGTATTTTAGTATTTTAGTATTTTAGTATTTTAGTATTTTAGTATTTTAGTATTTTAGTATTTTAGTATTTTAGTATTTTAGTATTTTAGTATTTTAGTATTTTAGTATTTTAGTATTTTAGTATTTTAGTATTTTAGTATTTTAGTATTTTAGTATTTTAGTATTTTAGTATTTTAGTATTTTAGTATTTTAGTATTTTAGTATTTTAGTATTTTAGTATTTTAGTATTTTAGTATTTTAGTATTTTAGTATTTTAGTATTTTAGTATTTTAGTATTTTAGTATTTTAGTATTTTAGTATTTTAGTATTTTAGTATTTTAGTATTTTAGTATTTTAGTATTTTAGTATTTTAGTATTTTAGTATTTTAGTATTTTAGTATTTTAGTATTTTAGTATTTTAGTATTTTAGTATTTTAGTATTTTAGTATTTTAGTATTTTAGTATTTTAGTATTTTAGTATTTTAGTATTTTAGTATTTTAGTATTTTAGTATTTTAGTATTTTAGTATTTTAGTATTTTAGTATTTTAGTATTTTAGTATTTTAGTATTTTAGTATTTTAGTATTTTAGTATTTTAGTATTTTAGTATTTTAGTATTTTAGTATTTTAGTATTTTAGTATTTTAGTATTTTAGTATTTTAGTATTTTAGTATTTTAGTATTTTAGTATTTTAGTATTTTAGTATTTTAGTATTTTAGTATTTTAGTATTTTAGTATTTTAGTATTTTAGTATTTTAGTATTTTAGTATTTTAGTATTTTAGTATTTTAGTATTTTAGTATTTTAGTATTTTAGTATTTTAGTATTTTAGTATTTTAGTATTTTAGTATTTTAGTATTTTAGTATTTTAGTATTTTAGTATTTTAGTATTTTAGTATTTTAGTATTTTAGTATTTTAGTATTTTAGTATTTTAGTATTTTAGTATTTTAGTATTTTAGTATTTTAGTATTTTAGTATTTTAGTATTTTAGTATTTTAGTATTTTAGTATTTTAGTATTTTAGTATTTTAGTATTTTAGTATTTTAGTATTTTAGTATTTTAGTATTTTAGTATTTTAGTATTTTAGTATTTTAGTATTTTAGTATTTTAGTATTTTAGTATTTTAGTATTTTAGTATTTTAGTATTTTAGTATTTTAGTATTTTAGTATTTTAGTATTTTAGTATTTTAGTATTTTAGTATTTTAGTATTTTAGTATTTTAGTATTTTAGTATTTTAGTATTTTAGTATTTTAGTATTTTAGTATTTTAGTATTTTAGTATTTTAGTATTTTAGTATTTTAGTATTTTAGTATTTTAGTATTTTAGTATTTTAGTATTTTAGTATTTTAGTATTTTAGTATTTTAGTATTTTAGTATTTTAGTATTTTAGTATTTTAGTATTTTAGTATTTTAGTATTTTAGTATTTTAGTATTTTAGTATTTTAGTATTTTAGTATTTTAGTATTTTAGTATTTTAGTATTTTAGTATTTTAGTATTTTAGTATTTTAGTATTTTAGTATTTTAGTATTTTAGTATTTTAGTATTTTAGTATTTTAGTATTTTAGTATTTTAGTATTTTAGTATTTTAGTATTTTAGTATTTTAGTATTTTAGTATTTTAGTATTTTAGTATTTTAGTATTTTAGTATTTTAGTATTTTAGTATTTTAGTATTTTAGTATTTTAGTATTTTAGTATTTTAGTATTTTAGTATTTTAGTATTTTAGTATTTTAGTATTTTAGTATTTTAGTATTTTAGTATTTTAGTATTTTAGTATTTTAGTATTTTAGTATTTTAGTATTTTAGTATTTTAGTATTTTAGTATTTTAGTATTTTAGTATTTTAGTATTTTAGTATTTTAGTATTTTAGTATTTTAGTATTTTAGTATTTTAGTATTTTAGTATTTTAGTATTTTAGTATTTTAGTATTTTAGTATTTTAGTATTTTAGTATTTTAGTATTTTAGTATTTTAGTATTTTAGTATTTTAGTATTTTAGTATTTTAGTATTTTAGTATTTTAGTATTTTAGTATTTTAGTATTTTAGTATTTTAGTATTTTAGTATTTTAGTATTTTAGTATTTTAGTATTTTAGTATTTTAGTATTTTAGTATTTTAGTATTTTAGTATTTTAGTATTTTAGTATTTTAGTATTTTAGTATTTTAGTATTTTAGTATTTTAGTATTTTAGTATTTTAGTATTTTAGTATTTTAGTATTTTAGTATTTTAGTATTTTAGTATTTTAGTATTTTAGTATTTTAGTATTTTAGTATTTTAGTATTTTAGTATTTTAGTATTTTAGTATTTTAGTATTTTAGTATTTTAGTATTTTAGTATTTTAGTATTTTAGTATTTTAGTATTTTAGTATTTTAGTATTTTAGTATTTTAGTATTTTAGTATTTTAGTATTTTAGTATTTTAGTATTTTAGTATTTTAGTATTTTAGTATTTTAGTATTTTAGTATTTTAGTATTTTAGTATTTTAGTATTTTAGTATTTTAGTATTTTAGTATTTTAGTATTTTAGTATTTTAGTATTTTAGTATTTTAGTATTTTAGTATTTTAGTATTTTAGTATTTTAGTATTTTAGTATTTTAGTATTTTAGTATTTTAGTATTTTAGTATTTTAGTATTTTAGTATTTTAGTATTTTAGTATTTTAGTATTTTAGTATTTTAGTATTTTAGTATTTTAGTATTTTAGTATTTTAGTATTTTAGTATTTTAGTATTTTAGTATTTTAGTATTTTAGTATTTTAGTATTTTAGTATTTTAGTATTTTAGTATTTTAGTATTTTAGTATTTTAGTATTTTAGTATTTTAGTATTTTAGTATTTTAGTATTTTAGTATTTTAGTATTTTAGTATTTTAGTATTTTAGTATTTTAGTATTTTAGTATTTTAGTATTTTAGTATTTTAGTATTTTAGTATTTTAGTATTTTAGTATTTTAGTATTTTAGTATTTTAGTATTTTAGTATTTTAGTATTTTAGTATTTTAGTATTTTAGTATTTTAGTATTTTAGTATTTTAGTATTTTAGTATTTTAGTATTTTAGTATTTTAGTATTTTAGTATTTTAGTATTTTAGTATTTTAGTATTTTAGTATTTTAGTATTTTAGTATTTTAGTATTTTAGTATTTTAGTATTTTAGTATTTTAGTATTTTAGTATTTTAGTATTTTAGTATTTTAGTATTTTAGTATTTTAGTATTTTAGTATTTTAGTATTTTAGTATTTTAGTATTTTAGTATTTTAGTATTTTAGTATTTTAGTATTTTAGTATTTTAGTATTTTAGTATTTTAGTATTTTAGTATTTTAGTATTTTAGTATTTTAGTATTTTAGTATTTTAGTATTTTAGTATTTTAGTATTTTAGTATTTTAGTATTTTAGTATTTTAGTATTTTAGTATTTTAGTATTTTAGTATTTTAGTATTTTAGTATTTTAGTATTTTAGTATTTTAGTATTTTAGTATTTTAGTATTTTAGTATTTTAGTATTTTAGTATTTTAGTATTTTAGTATTTTAGTATTTTAGTATTTTAGTATTTTAGTATTTTAGTATTTTAGTATTTTAGTATTTTAGTATTTAGTATTTTAGTATTTTAGTATTTTAGTATTTTAGTATTTTAGTATTTTAGTATTTTAGTATTTTAGTATTTTAGTATTTTAGTATTTTAGTATTTTAGTATTTTAGTATTTTAGTATTTTAGTATTTTAGTATTTTAGTATTTTAGTATTTTAGTATTTTAGTATTTTAGTATTTTAGTATTTTAGTATTTTAGTATTTTAGTATTTTAGTATTTTAGTATTTTAGTATTTTAGTATTTTAGTATTTTAGTATTTTAGTATTTTAGTATTTTAGTATTTTAGTATTTTAGTATTTTAGTATTTTAGTATTTTAGTATTTTAGTATTTTAGTATTTTAGTATTTTAGTATTTTAGTATTTTAGTATTTTAGTATTTTAGTATTTTAGTATTTTAGTATTTTAGTATTTTAGTATTTTAGTATTTTAGTATTTTAGTATTTTAGTATTTTAGTATTTTAGTATTTTAGTATTTTAGTATTTTAGTATTTTAGTATTTTAGTATTTTAGTATTTTAGTATTTTAGTATTTTAGTATTTTAGTATTTTAGTATTTTAGTATTTTAGTATTTTAGTATTTTAGTATTTTAGTATTTTAGTATTTTAGTATTTTAGTATTTTAGTATTTTAGTATTTTAGTATTTTAGTATTTTAGTATTTTAGTATTTTAGTATTTTAGTATTTTAGTATTTTAGTATTTTAGTATTTTAGTATTTTAGTATTTTAGTATTTTAGTATTTTAGTATTTAGTATTTTAGTATTTTAGTATTTTAGTATTTTAGTATTTTAGTATTTTAGTATTTTAGTATTTTAGTATTTTAGTATTTTAGTATTTTAGTATTTTAGTATTTTAGTATTTTAGTATTTTAGTATTTTAGTATTTTAGTATTTTAGTATTTTAGTATTTTAGTATTTTAGTATTTTAGTATTTTAGTATTTTAGTATTTTAGTATTTTAGTATTTTAGTATTTTAGTATTTTAGTATTTTAGTATTTTAGTATTTTAGTATTTTAGTATTTTAGTATTTTAGTATTTTAGTATTTTAGTATTTTAGTATTTTAGTATTTTAGTATTTTAGTATTTTAGTATTTTAGTATTTTAGTATTTTAGTATTTTAGTATTTTACGTATTTTAGTATTTTAGTATTTTAGTATTTTAGTATTTTAGTATTTTAGTATTTTAGTATTTTAGTATTTTAGTATTTTAGTATTTTAGTATTTTAGTATTTTAGTATTTTAGTATTTTAGTATTTTAGTATTTTAGTATTTTAGTATTTTAGTATTTTAGTATTTTAGTATTTTAGTATTTTAGTATTTTAGTATTTTAGTATTTTAGTATTTTAGTATTTTAGTATTTTAGTATTTTAGTATTTTAGTATTTTAGTATTTTAGTATTTTAGTATTTTAGTATTTTAGTATTTTAGTATTTTAGTATTTTAGTATTTTAGTATTTTAGTATTTTAGTATTTTAGTATTTTAGTATTTTAGTATTTTAGTATTTTAGTATTTTAGTATTTTAGTATTTTAGTATTTTAGTATTTTAGTATTTTAGTATTTTAGTATTTTAGTATTTTAGTATTTTAGTATTTTAGTATTTTAGTATTTTAGTATTTTAGTATTTTAGTATTTTAGTATTTTAGTATTTTAGTATTTTAGTATTTTAGTATTTTAGTATTTTAGTATTTTAGTATTTTAGTAT
>CAWUER010000341.1:0-93474 GCA_963921195.1 Pegoplata infirma
TGTCTGTCTGTCTGTCTGTCTGTCTGTCTGTCTGTCTGTCTGTCTGTCTGTCTGTCTGTCTGTCTGTCTGTCTGTCTGTCTGTCTGTCTGTCTGTCTGTCTGTCTGTCTGTCTGTCTGTCTGTCTGTCTGTCTGTCTGTCTGTCTGTCTGTCTGTCTGTCTGTCTGTCTGTCTGTCTGTCTGTCTGTCTGTCTGTCTGTCTGTCTGTCTGTCTGTCTGTCTGTCTGTCTGTCTGTCTGTCTGTCTGTCTGTCTGTCTGTCTGTCTGTCTGTCTGTCTGTCTGTCTGTCTGTCTGTCTGTCTGTCTGTCTGTCTGTCTGTCTGTCTGTCTGTCTGTCTGTCTGTCTGTCTGTCTGTCTGTCTGTCTGTCTGTCTGTCTGTCTGTCTGTCTGTCTGTCTGTCTGTCTGTCTGTCTGTCTGTCTGTCTGTCTGTCTGTCTGTCTGTCTGTCTGTCTGTCTGTCTGTCTGTCTGTCTGTCTGTCTGTCTGTCTGTCTGTCTGTCTGTCTGTCTGTCTGTCTGTCTGTCTGTCTGTCTGTCTGTCTGTCTGTCTGTCTGTCTGTCTGTCTGTCTGTCTGTCTGTCTGTCTGTCTGTCTGTCTGTCTGTCTGTCTGTCTGTCTGTCTGTCTGTCTGTCTGTCTGTCTGTCTGTCTGTCTGTCTGTCTGTCTGTCTGTCTGTCTGTCTGTCTGTCTGTCTGTCTGTCTGTCTGTCTGTCTGTCTGTCTGTCTGTCTGTCTGTCTGTCTGTCTGTCTGTCTGTCTGTCTGTCTGTCTGTCTGTCTGTCTGTCTGTCTGTCTGTCTGTCTGTCTGTCTGTCTGTCTGTCTGTCTGTCTGTCTGTCTGTCTGTCTGTCTGTCTGTCTGTCTGTCTGTCTGTCTGTCTGTCTGTCTGTCTGTCTGTCTGTCTGTCTGTCTGTCTGTCTGTCTGTCTGTCTGTCTGTCTGTCTGTCTGTCTGTCTGTCTGTCTGTCTGTCTGTCTGTCTGTCTGTCTGTCTGTCTGTCTGTCTGTCTGTCTGTCTGTCTGTCTGTCTGTCTGTCTGTCTGTCTGTCTGTCTGTCTGTCTGTCTGTCTGTCTGTCTGTCTGTCTGTCTGTCTGTCTGTCTGTCTGTCTGTCTGTCTGTCTGTCTGTCTGTCTGTCTGTCTGTCTGTCTGTCTGTCTGTCTGTCTGTCTGTCTGTCTGTCTGTCTGTCTGTCTGTCTGTCTGTCTGTCTGTCTGTCTGTCTGTCTGTCTGTCTGTCTGTCTGTCTGTCTGTCTGTCTGTCTGTCTGTCTGTCTGTCTGTCTGTCTGTCTGTCTGTCTGTCTGTCTGTCTGTCTGTCTGTCTGTCTGTCTGTCTGTCTGTCTGTCTGTCTGTCTGTCTGTCTGTCTGTCTGTCTGTCTGTCTGTCTGTCTGTCTGTCTGTCTGTCTGTCTGTCTGTCTGTCTGTCTGTCTGTCTGTCTGTCTGTCTGTCTGTCTGTCTGTCTGTCTGTCTGTCTGTCTGTCTGTCTGTCTGTCTGTCTGTCTGTCTGTCTGTCTGTCTGTCTGTCTGTCTGTCTGTCTGTCTGTCTGTCTGTCTGTCTGTCTGTCTGTCTGTCTGTCTGTCTGTCTGTCTGTCTGTCTGTCTGTCTGTCTGTCTGTCTGTCTGTCTGTCTGTCTGTCTGTCTGTCTGTCTGTCTGTCTGTCTGTCTGTCTGTCTGTCTGTCTGTCTGTCTGTCTGTCTGTCTGTCTGTCTGTCTGTCTGTCTGTCTGTCTGTCTGTCTGTCTGTCTGTCTGTCTGTCTGTCTGTCTGTCTGTCTGTCTGTCTGTCTGTCTGTCTGTCTGTCTGTCTGTCTGTCTGTCTGTCTGTCTGTCTGTCTGTCTGTCTGTCTGTCTGTCTGTCTGTCTGTCTGTCTGTCTGTCTGTCTGTCTGTCTGTCTGTCTGTCTGTCTGTCTGTCTGTCTGTCTGTCTGTCTGTCTGTCTGTCTGTCTGTCTGTCTGTCTGTCTGTCTGTCTGTCTGTCTGTCTGTCTGTCTGTCTGTCTGTCTGTCTGTCTGTCTGTCTGTCTGTCTGTCTGTCTGTCTGTCTGTCTGTCTGTCTGTCTGTCTGTCTGTCTGTCTGTCTGTCTGTCTGTCTGTCTGTCTGTCTGTCTGTCTGTCTGTCTGTCTGTCTGTCTGTCTGTCTGTCTGTCTGTCTGTCTGTCTGTCTGTCTGTCTGTCTGTCTGTCTGTCTGTCTGTCTGTCTGTCTGTCTGTCTGTCTGTCTGTCTGTCTGTCTGTCTGTCTGTCTGTCTGTCTGTCTGTCTGTCTGTCTGTCTGTCTGTCTGTCTGTCTGTCTGTCTGTCTGTCTGTCTGTCTGTCTGTCTGTCTGTCTGTCTGTCTGTCTGTCTGTCTGTCTGTCTGTCTGTCTGTCTGTCTGTCTGTCTGTCTGTCTGTCTGTCTGTCTGTCTGTCTGTCTGTCTGTCTGTCTGTCTGTCTGTCTGTCTGTCTGTCTGTCTGTCTGTCTGTCTGTCTGTCTGTCTGTCTGTCTGTCTGTCTGTCTGTCTGTCTGTCTGTCTGTCTGTCTGTCTGTCTGTCTGTCTGTCTGTCTGTCTGTCTGTCTGTCTGTCTGTCTGTCTGTCTGTCTGTCTGTCTGTCTGTCTGTCTGTCTGTCTGTCTGTCTGTCTGTCTGTCTGTCTGTCTGTCTGTCTGTCTGTCTGTCTGTCTGTCTGTCTGTCTGTCTGTCTGTCTGTCTGTCTGTCTGTCTGTCTGTCTGTCTGTCTGTCTGTCTGTCTGTCTGTCTGTCTGTCTGTCTGTCTGTCTGTCTGTCTGTCTGTCTGTCTGTCTGTCTGTCTGTCTGTCTGTCTGTCTGTCTGTCTGTCTGTCTGTCTGTCTGTCTGTCTGTCTGTCTGTCTGTCTGTCTGTCTGTCTGTCTGTCTGTCTGTCTGTCTGTCTGTCTGTCTGTCTGTCTGTCTGTCTGTCTGTCTGTCTGTCTGTCTGTCTGTCTGTCTGTCTGTCTGTCTGTCTGTCTGTCTGTCTGTCTGTCTGTCTGTCTGTCTGTCTGTCTGTCTGTCTGTCTGTCTGTCTGTCTGTCTGTCTGTCTGTCTGTCTGTCTGTCTGTCTGTCTGTCTGTCTGTCTGTCTGTCTGTCTGTCTGTCTGTCTGTCTGTCTGTCTGTCTGTCTGTCTGTCTGTCTGTCTGTCTGTCTGTCTGTCTGTCTGTCTGTCTGTCTGTCTGTCTGTCTGTCTGTCTGTCTGTCTGTCTGTCTGTCTGTCTGTCTGTCTGTCTGTCTGTCTGTCTGTCTGTCTGTCTGTCTGTCTGTCTGTCTGTCTGTCTGTCTGTCTGTCTGTCTGTCTGTCTGTCTGTCTGTCTGTCTGTCTGTCTGTCTGTCTGTCTGTCTGTCTGTCTGTCTGTCTGTCTGTCTGTCTGTCTGTCTGTCTGTCTGTCTGTCTGTCTGTCTGTCTGTCTGTCTGTCTGTCTGTCTGTCTGTCTGTCTGTCTGTCTGTCTGTCTGTCTGTCTGTCTGTCTGTCTGTCTGTCTGTCTGTCTGTCTGTCTGTCTGTCTGTCTGTCTGTCTGTCTGTCTGTCTGTCTGTCTGTCTGTCTGTCTGTCTGTCTGTCTGTCTGTCTGTCTGTCTGTCTGTCTGTCTGTCTGTCTGTCTGTCTGTCTGTCTGTCTGTCTGTCTGTCTGTCTGTCTGTCTGTCTGTCTGTCTGTCTGTCTGTCTGTCTGTCTGTCTGTCTGTCTGTCTGTCTGTCTGTCTGTCTGTCTGTCTGTCTGTCTGTCTGTCTGTCTGTCTGTCTGTCTGTCTGTCTGTCTGTCTGTCTGTCTGTCTGTCTGTCTGTCTGTCTGTCTGTCTGTCTGTCTGTCTGTCTGTCTGTCTGTCTGTCTGTCTGTCTGTCTGTCTGTCTGTCTGTCTGTCTGTCTGTCTGTCTGTCTGTCTGTCTGTCTGTCTGTCTGTCTGTCTGTCTGTCTGTCTGTCTGTCTGTCTGTCTGTCTGTCTGTCTGTCTGTCTGTCTGTCTGTCTGTCTGTCTGTCTGTCTGTCTGTCTGTCTGTCTGTCTGTCTGTCTGTCTGTCTGTCTGTCTGTCTGTCTGTCTGTCTGTCTGTCTGTCTGTCTGTCTGTCTGTCTGTCTGTCTGTCTGTCTGTCTGTCTGTCTGTCTGTCTGTCTGTCTGTCTGTCTGTCTGTCTGTCTGTCTGTCTGTCTGTCTGTCTGTCTGTCTGTCTGTCTGTCTGTCTGTCTGTCTGTCTGTCTGTCTGTCTGTCTGTCTGTCTGTCTGTCTGTCTGTCTGTCTGTCTGTCTGTCTGTCTGTCTGTCTGTCTGTCTGTCTGTCTGTCTGTCTGTCTGTCTGTCTGTCTGTCTGTCTGTCTGTCTGTCTGTCTGTCTGTCTGTCTGTCTGTCTGTCTGTCTGTCTGTCTGTCTGTCTGTCTGTCTGTCTGTCTGTCTGTCTGTCTGTCTGTCTGTCTGTCTGTCTGTCTGTCTGTCTGTCTGTCTGTCTGTCTGTCTGTCTGTCTGTCTGTCTGTCTGTCTGTCTGTCTGTCTGTCTGTCTGTCTGTCTGTCTGTCTGTCTGTCTGTCTGTCTGTCTGTCTGTCTGTCTGTCTGTCTGTCTGTCTGTCTGTCTGTCTGTCTGTCTGTCTGTCTGTCTGTCTGTCTGTCTGTCTGTCTGTCTGTCTGTCTGTCTGTCTGTCTGTCTGTCTGTCTGTCTGTCTGTCTGTCTGTCTGTCTGTCTGTCTGTCTGTCTGTCTGTCTGTCTGTCTGTCTGTCTGTCTGTCTGTCTGTCTGTCTGTCTGTCTGTCTGTCTGTCTGTCTGTCTGTCTGTCTGTCTGTCTGTCTGTCTGTCTGTCTGTCTGTCTGTCTGTCTGTCTGTCTGTCTGTCTGTCTGTCTGTCTGTCTGTCTGTCTGTCTGTCTGTCTGTCTGTCTGTCTGTCTGTCTGTCTGTCTGTCTGTCTGTCTGTCTGTCTGTCTGTCTGTCTGTCTGTCTGTCTGTCTGTCTGTCTGTCTGTCTGTCTGTCTGTCTGTCTGTCTGTCTGTCTGTCTGTCTGTCTGTCTGTCTGTCTGTCTGTCTGTCTGTCTGTCTGTCTGTCTGTCTGTCTGTCTGTCTGTCTGTCTGTCTGTCTGTCTGTCTGTCTGTCTGTCTGTCTGTCTGTCTGTCTGTCTGTCTGTCTGTCTGTCTGTCTGTCTGTCTGTCTGTCTGTCTGTCTGTCTGTCTGTCTGTCTGTCTGTCTGTCTGTCTGTCTGTCTGTCTGTCTGTCTGTCTGTCTGTCTGTCTGTCTGTCTGTCTGTCTGTCTGTCTGTCTGTCTGTCTGTCTGTCTGTCTGTCTGTCTGTCTGTCTGTCTGTCTGTCTGTCTGTCTGTCTGTCTGTCTGTCTGTCTGTCTGTCTGTCTGTCTGTCTGTCTGTCTGTCTGTCTGTCTGTCTGTCTGTCTGTCTGTCTGTCTGTCTGTCTGTCTGTCTGTCTGTCTGTCTGTCTGTCTGTCTGTCTGTCTGTCTGTCTGTCTGTCTGTCTGTCTGTCTGTCTGTCTGTCTGTCTGTCTGTCTGTCTGTCTGTCTGTCTGTCTGTCTGTCTGTCTGTCTGTCTGTCTGTCTGTCTGTCTGTCTGTCTGTCTGTCTGTCTGTCTGTCTGTCTGTCTGTCTGTCTGTCTGTCTGTCTGTCTGTCTGTCTGTCTGTCTGTCTGTCTGTCTGTCTGTCTGTCTGTCTGTCTGTCTGTCTGTCTGTCTGTCTGTCTGTCTGTCTGTCTGTCTGTCTGTCTGTCTGTCTGTCTGTCTGTCTGTCTGTCTGTCTGTCTGTCTGTCTGTCTGTCTGTCTGTCTGTCTGTCTGTCTGTCTGTCTGTCTGTCTGTCTGTCTGTCTGTCTGTCTGTCTGTCTGTCTGTCTGTCTGTCTGTCTGTCTGTCTGTCTGTCTGTCTGTCTGTCTGTCTGTCTGTCTGTCTGTCTGTCTGTCTGTCTGTCTGTCTGTCTGTCTGTCTGTCTGTCTGTCTGTCTGTCTGTCTGTCTGTCTGTCTGTCTGTCTGTCTGTCTGTCTGTCTGTCTGTCTGTCTGTCTGTCTGTCTGTCTGTCTGTCTGTCTGTCTGTCTGTCTGTCTGTCTGTCTGTCTGTCTGTCTGTCTGTCTGTCTGTCTGTCTGTCTGTCTGTCTGTCTGTCTGTCTGTCTGTCTGTCTGTCTGTCTGTCTGTCTGTCTGTCTGTCTGTCTGTCTGTCTGTCTGTCTGTCTGTCTGTCTGTCTGTCTGTCTGTCTGTCTGTCTGTCTGTCTGTCTGTCTGTCTGTCTGTCTGTCTGTCTGTCTGTCTGTCTGTCTGTCTGTCTGTCTGTCTGTCTGTCTGTCTGTCTGTCTGTCTGTCTGTCTGTCTGTCTGTCTGTCTGTCTGTCTGTCTGTCTGTCTGTCTGTCTGTCTGTCTGTCTGTCTGTCTGTCTGTCTGTCTGTCTGTCTGTCTGTCTGTCTGTCTGTCTGTCTGTCTGTCTGTCTGTCTGTCTGTCTGTCTGTCTGTCTGTCTGTCTGTCTGTCTGTCTGTCTGTCTGTCTGTCTGTCTGTCTGTCTGTCTGTCTGTCTGTCTGTCTGTCTGTCTGTCTGTCTGTCTGTCTGTCTGTCTGTCTGTCTGTCTGTCTGTCTGTCTGTCTGTCTGTCTGTCTGTCTGTCTGTCTGTCTGTCTGTCTGTCTGTCTGTCTGTCTGTCTGTCTGTCTGTCTGTCTGTCTGTCTGTCTGTCTGTCTGTCTGTCTGTCTGTCTGTCTGTCTGTCTGTCTGTCTGTCTGTCTGTCTGTCCGTAGAAAACACGCTAACTTTTGAAAGACTTTACAGAGGCTACTGAAGTTTGGCATATATGTTTGTCATTTACCTGGTCAGGTTGGTATTGCAATCCAGCCAAATCGGTCCAGTGGTTCAAAAGTTATGAGCAAAAGAGTAAATTTCGGCAAGGGTGTTTCGCGAATTTACGAGATAAAAAACACGATAACTTTCGAAAGACAATAATGAGACTACTGAAGCTTGGCACGTATCTTTGCCGTTCCCCGGGTCTATTTGGTTTTAAATTTCAGCTCAATCGGTCCAGTCGTTCAAAAGTTATAAGTAAAACCCTGAATTTCAGATTAGTTTCATTTAAAATGCCGCGTGTTTTAACAAGTTTTAAAAGCATTGGTGGTAACTAAACAATGCTTTTCAAACTTGTTTAATTTTAAAGCAATGGTTTTTAAACTTGTTTAGTTTCAAAAGCATTGGTAACTTAAAAACAACACTCGAAAAAAATTTTACACTCAAAAAAAATTTTACACTCAAAAAAAATTTTACACTCAAAAAAAATTTTACACTCAAAAAAAATTTTACACTCAAAAAAAATGTACACAAAAAATTTTTTTTTTTTACAAAAATGACTATATTTTGTGTACATACGTACGTGCATTCACTCAGAAATATTTTTACAGTAAAAACATATTACACTCGAAAAAATTTTACACTCAAAAAAAAAAATTTGTAATTTTTTTTTTTTTTTTAAATGTTTTTACTCAAAATAAAATATTTCTAACCAAAATTGTTTATATTTTCACGTTAAAAATGTACTACCCTTTAAAAAAAATGCATTGTGGAGGGTATTCATAGATTCGGCAAAGTCGAATTTAACTTTTCTACTTGTTATTTCTAAAATTTACAATAAAATTGAAGTTAAGTTGTCGATGTATCGATTAATAGCTTCTAAAGTGATAATCAGATTAAACAATGTTGTGTATAGGGTTAATATATACACTAAGAAAATTATGTCATTAACTGTTTGTAGGTTATTTTAAAAAGTAATCAGTAAAGTCATTTTAAAAGAAAAATCACTTATTTTATAAAGGATTTAATTTTTTACTGTTTCTGTAGTTTAAAAAAAATAACACTGTGCTACAGTGAAAAAATACTTCTGATGTGACATAGTATAGGTTGTTGGTCTTGTCGAGTAGATCACAAAAATGCCCATTAAACTTGCCAGACACCCTCAAATTTTAGAGTTATTGTCAAATAACGTTTTTTTGGGACTTTTCTCACTAAACCTTTTGTAATTCTGAAAATTTTCAACCGATTTTAAATTTTTTAACTGTTTTTGATAGAAGAAGGATGGGGCTTTCCATGTGTGTAAATTGGTCTATACATATAAGAAAGATATTTATTTATTTTTTCTATAAAATCTAATTTTTTTGTTATTTTTGAAAATTTTTCGAGTTTATCGATTTTTTTCTGCTATAGTTCGTTTAACAACCTTTATATTTATAAATGTATTTTTAAAGAAAATTTGATTCTGAATACGATAAGCTTTATCCTGAAGAAATCGGATAACAATTGACAAAGTTGTGATAATTTTTCTAAAAAATTAAATTAAGATTTTGCAGGAAATCGCCGTTGAAATATCCCAGACAAAAAAAAAATTTTTATCGTGAGAGGTCATGTACAATATTTTTAAAGGTTTTTGGCGCTCTGAATCCGAATCTGGCCTTTAAATTGCTCTATCTCGTCTGGTTTTTGAGATATTTGAAAAATTGAAAATCGGTTGAAAAAAGTTTAAGTTACACGTGACGTCTGTCCGTCTGTAGTTAGCACAATTCGGTCCAAAATAAAAAAACTAGACTCCCGACATTTGGCACAAATATGTCTTATATTCCTAGGCAGGTTAAGTTCGTAAACGAGCATAATCGGACCAGGGAGAAAAAAAGTTCCCCTTGAAGAATTAAACCAATCTCTAAAAACTACCTTATTTTCATGATTTTTTGTGTTTTTGATTAACAAATGCAACATTTTAATGCGGCAAGAAAAACAAAGTCCTGCATTTAGACCCAAAGAATTAGAAAATGTCGTTTTTTCGGTCCGTCACCCTTTTATGGGCGTGGAGTAATTTTTTTTTTTTTTAAATAATGATAAACTTGTATTTTTTAGTGTAAAGAGCATAAGAATGAATTTTTAAAACACATATTCGGAGGAAATTTGCCCACCCCCCCCAATTACCACTTCTGAACCCCGCCCCTTCCATTTATTTTTTATTTTTTATTCAAAAACTTTAAAGATCAAACACTCTGATCGCCGGGTGTCACGGGATATTTTTTCCGACTGGTCTTAAATTTGTACCTTAAAAAAAATTAAAAAAATTTAGAAAAATTAGACAAATTTAAACAAATTCAGAAAATGCTAGAAAATGTTTGATAGACTCAGTAAGACTTAAAAAAGGTTAAAAAATTAAGATATCAAAAATAAATAGAAAATTCTATAAAATCCAAAACAATTATTGAAAAAAAAAAAAACAGAAAAATTAAAAAAAAAAATTTAAACTAAAATCAAGACGATAGGTTGTAATGTGCACAGCCAAATATCATTCTGACTTGTTACTTTTTTTCATAGAAACCAATCATTAAGTAAATTTTATGAAATTCTTTAATTTCTATAAAATGCCCCATTAAAACTTTTATCAACAATTCTAAAAAGTCTTAACTTAATTCCATTAAATAGAAAATAAGCATAAAAAAGTACGGAATTTTAGTATTTGAAATAGTTTTTATATCTTTTATCCCATGAAGTCCAATTGTAATTTAATGAAAATAATATAGGGTCTCAGGGAAACATGTTTTAGTGGGTGTGTGAGTGTGTATGTGTAGCAATGATTCTATGGTTTTGATTTGTGAAACACAGTTTTTATTAAATCCAGTTTTTCTTTCACTAAAGAAAAACTACACTCAAAATAAATTCTCAGTACAATCAGCAAAAATGTCTGCTGAAAATACACACATTTTGATTTATATGAGAAATCTGCTGATTTTTTTTTGTAAAATTAGCAATATAATCTACTAATTTTTTTAGTTTTGTCAATTATTGGTCTCAATTGTTTTAATTGTAAAAACGAAAAAATAACATTTTGAAAATTAAAACTTAATAAAGTTTTCTTGAAAAAAAGGATGACAGCAAACTATTTCTGTAAAACTACAAAATAATCTGCTAAATATATGTTAAAAAATATCGTTTTGATTGCATAAAAAAAAACGAAAAAAACATATTATCACGTTGAAAAAAAACGTAGAAAATTTTCTATAAAAAAATAATGACAACCAACTATTTACGTATAATTTAAAAAAATAATCTGCTAAAAATATATTCAAAAATATTTTGAAATTCCGCAAACAGAATCAGTAAAAACTCAATAAAATTTCTGTTATTTTGTAAAACTGAATGACATAGATTTTAGTAAAAATATAAATTTTAGCAGAAAAATCAGCTAAAAGTTTGGTAAATCAAATTGAAAGTCGTTTTACAGATGTTTTGACAGTGTTTTGTCTTTTGAGTGTAAGTTATTTTCTTTACATCATTAAAGTTTTTTTTTCCTTAACAAAACTACAATCGCCTACTAAAGTTAACATTTCACTGTGTACAGCTGAGTATTTTAAGAGAATGAGAGAATTTCTGATGTTTTGTGTTCAACTGAAAACTTTAATAGAGCAGTTTGGAATTTCAGATTTTCATTTTACGTTACGTTTTGGTTTTTTTTTGTATGAAAAACATATTTGCAATAGTTGTGATTTTTCTTTGCTTTGCTATTGTATATTTTGGATTTTCTTTGTTTATTTTTTTTTCTTTTCCGTAAATAAATACAACTGCAGTAACAACCTCTTAGCGCCTTGACTTAATACCACGTATATCGACGCGGACAGATGGTACTCGACTTGTGCGACTGGATAAGAGCAAAGTCGATTTTGGGCTCACCCACATTATTTCTGAAGCCAAATAAATTAATTCTTTCTCCTCCTCATGAGCTCATCAAAATTTTTAGTTGTGACAATTTTTGAAAACATTTTTCTGCTAAAAGTAAATATTGCAAAACAAATTTTCAATAAAGAAATATTAGATTTTTATTTATGTTTCCTTCACAAAATTTCTCAGATGTTGAGAAATTTTGCTATGTCGGCAGATAAATTATAAAAAATTTTGGTTAATTACATTTATAAAAAGTGTAAAAATTAATGGGGGTCGGCCTTACATTGCACCCCCCCTAGGAGCGAATATGTGGTAATTGCGGGGCAAATGTTTTCTAATCGGAGCAAAGGTGGCGGTAAAATAATTAAAAATTTCCCCTCGGAGCCACTTCTAAAGGGGGAAAGACCGACCCCCATTAATTTTTATGCCCCAACAAAATGTCATTATTATGAAATTAGCTCCCATCACTATAAATGTACCAAGGATGCCCCTAGAAGAATGCCCCTAACAGAGTCAAATGTATGACCGACTCCCCAATATTTTTTTAACCCCAAGATTTTTTCAAAACATATTAACCCTATATCTATAAACCTTAAGGTGGTCCCCATACAATTTTTGAATTTAACTTATAAACTTGTTGTAAAAAATCAGCTTCTGCTGTTCGCATGGTGTCTAAGTTAGTATGTTAGACCGACCTCTATTAATTTTTGTCCCCTTACATTTTCCTAGAACTAAACTACCCCCTATCACCACTCCCTAAGATAGCTTCCGTACAAGAGTTCGATTTTTAAACTAACACGGAACACAAAAAATGTTATGACTAGCGACCCAACATTTCTAATAGTTTTTGGGACGTAAATTACGAATATGTACACTAGAGGTGTCCTTAAAAACGAAAATCAACTTTTTATACCTGGTAGGGTCCTAAATTGTTCTTTAGTATCTTAATCGGCTAAAAATATCTCCTGCCGAAAATAGATTGAAGTTTTGGGAGATTTTTAGATGAAAGAAAAACCCTTTTTTTTGTTTTCGGAAAAACATTGGTATTTGTTATTTTTTGCTAAATTTGTTGTGAAACAAAATGAAAATGGTATTAAATTACCTATCTAAAAAGACTAATAAAATTAAAATCGGATGAAAAATAAGCATACATGCCCCAGACCATTGCATGGTTTTTTAAGCCTAAATTTAAAAATGTTCCGAATTTCTAGGCAAAAAAATAAATTTTACTTTATGATATTCATCCTTATTTCTAAATACGCGCATCACTTCGACGTCGAATGAGTTTCACTTTCGACGACCGAGTTTCACCACATTCTGCAATACTTCAGTGGTATCGGTGAAGGAATATCGATTAATTTTTGTCATCACTAGCAAAACACAAAAAAACAACAAAACATATCAAATAACATGAATTGTAAATTAATTAAAATTATATTGCGGGTCATATTTTATATTTATTTTCAATCTTACTATAATAATAATAATTAAAAAATTAAGAATAAGTATTTTAAACTTCAGAAAATTAACAAAAAATCGCCATAAACGAAAATCCATCATTGTGTGGCACAGTCCGGGAACAAATGCAGTTTGCATTTTCATGGTTTTTATTCTGCCGGAGACATTTTTATTATATAATTTATACAAAAATAAAACACTTAATTGATATTTAAAAGAAAATTCTATAATTTTTAATGATTTGGGTAAAAAAAACACAATTTTCTATAAAAACGCGCCAAAAAAGATGTCGAACAAAAATGTATGAATCTGGCGTCGACGACGAATTGAGGAATGCGTCGAATGTCGACGATGACGAAAAAAACATATGTTTTTCGTCTGTATCATCTCCAACGTATTCAGGAATACCAAAAATTACATTCGTCGCGTTTTAAACGCGTTTATGACAACAGGAATAGCCCCGATTATTTAATACATGTTAAGATAAAAACTAACAAATATGATAGTCTAGCTTTTTTTTTAATTTAGCGTGAGTAGTGATATAATTTTCGCGGATTTCAAAGAAAATGTGTTTTTCTGTGATAATTAAGCAAATATGGAAAAAATGTTGTGTATTGTACTATACCAAGTGTAAAACATAAATTCTGTAAATTTTTAGAGAAATAGTTACAGAATTAACATTTAACACTTCGTTCCGTACAATAAAGAAAAAATTTTCCCATATTTGCTAAATTATTGTGAAAAAACGCATTTTATTTGGAATCCGCGGAAATTTTATAACTTTATCATAAAGTAAAATTTATTTTTTTTTATTTTTTTGTCTAAAAATTTTGAAACATTTTAAAAGGGTTTTTCTTTCATATAAGAATACCCCAAAAACTTTAATCCATTTTCGGCACGAGTTATTTTTCGCCGATTGTCCCCAAATTTTAGCTCACTCATTTTTAGATACTAAAGAACAATTTAGGACCCTACCAGGTATAAAAAGATGATTTTCGTTTTTAAGGACACCACCAGTATATATTTTATTGATCAGTAAAACGTCTGTGGACATGGTGATCAAGGCCAAAGTATTAAACCCGTATGACTGAGACTGAGAAAATTTACTTGTTGTTGTCCTAAGTAGTTTGCTATTGCATTTGAGCGAAATCGATTCAGTGGTTCAAAAGTTATGAACTAAAATGTTTGAACACCTCCAAAATCTTGATATATTCTACATAACCTAAAAACACAAAAGGCTTTAAATTGGCTGCATGTTGGCATATGTGAACAGAATTGGACACATAATGGAATTTTTACAAGAACAAACCAATTTTTTTACAAAAAAAAAAATTCAGTGGAATTTTTTTTCACCAAAAAATATATTTATTCAATTGCTTTACTTATTTTGATATTATTTTAATTATTAAAACAAAATAAAAACAAGTAAGAAAGCTATATTCGGCTGTGCCGAATCTTTAAATACCCTCCACCAATGTAATGATTTAAAAACAAAAAAGTTTGTTTTATTTATACCTCAAGAAATAAAAAAGTACCAAAAAGTGTACTTTCGGTACTTTTAATAAAAGGTACTTTTAATGAAAGGTACTTTTTATAAAAGGTACTTTTTATAAAAGGTACTTTTTATATAAGGTACTTTTTATGAGGTACTTTTTAAAAGGTACTTTTTATAAAAAAGGTAATTTTTATAAAAAAGGTACTTTTTATAAAAAAATGTACTTTTTATAAAAAAAGGTACTTTTTATAAAAAAAGGTACTTTTTATAAAAGGTACTTATTATAAAATGTACTTTTATAAATGGTACTTTTTATAAAAAGTAATTTTATAAAAGGTACTTTTTATAAAAGGTACTTTTTATAAAAGGTACTTTTTATAAAAGGTACTTTTTATAAAAGGTACTTTTTATAAAAGGTACTTTTTATAAAAGGTACTTTTTATAAAAGGTACTTTTAATAAAATGTACTTTTTATAAAAGGTACTTTTTATAAAAGGTACTTTTTTTAAAAGCTACTTTTTTTAAAAGCTACTTTTTTAAAAGCTACTTTTTATAAAAGGTACTTTTTATAAAATGTACTTTTTATAAATGGAACTTTTTATAAAAGGTACTTTTTATAAAAGGTACTTTTTTTAAAAGGTACTTTTTTTAAAAGGTACTTTTTATAAAAGGTACTTTTTATAAAAGGTACTTTTTATAAAAGGTACTTTTTATAAAAGGTACTTTTAATAAAAGGTACTTTCTATAAAAGATACATTTTATTAAAGGTACTTTTTATAAAAGGTACTTTTTATAAAAGGTACTTTGTATCAAAGGCACTTTTTATAAAAGGTACTTTTTATAAAAGGTATTTTTCATAAAAGGTTCTTTTTATAAAAAGTACTTTTTATAAAGGAACCTTTTATAAAAGGTACTTTTTGAAAACGGTACTGAATTTTCAGAAAGTACTTGTTCCAAAATGTTTTATTTCACTAAAGGATCCTACATTCTAAATTTCAGGTTTGAATAACCATTATTTCAGTAAATAAAAAAAAAGTACCAAAAGTACTATTTTACCCATTTTACCCCCGTAGAATCAACATTGACAAAACCCGAGCCTTAGTGAATCTTTTTTCCGGAAGGTAAACCGACATTGCAAATTTCAATTTTCTAGTACCATTATTTAAGGAAATATAAAATGTAACAAAAGTACATATGTTTACCCTTTTTACCCTATTAGAAACATCATTGGCAAAAACCCAGCCTTAGGGGATCTATATTCCGGGAGGTGAACATACAGTCCCAATTTCAAGTCTATGTGACAATTTTTTAAGGAAATATAAAAGGTACCAAAAGTACAGATTTTTTCCCTTTTTACCCTCTTAGAATCAACATTGGCAATAATCCAGCCGTACTGGATCTACATATATTCTAGGATGTGAACATACTGTCCAAATTTCAAGTTTCTATGACCATTATTTCAGGAGATATTAAAAGCACCAAAAGTATTTTTTTTACCCTTTTGACCCCCTTAGAATCAACACTGGCAAAAATCCAGCCTTAGTGGATCTATATTTCGGGATGTGAACATACTGTCCAAATTTCAAGTTTCTGTGACCATTATTTCAGGAGATATAAAAAGTACCAAAAGTACAGTTTTTTACCCTTTTTACCCCCTTAGAATCAACATTGGCAAAAATCCGGCCTTACTGGATCTATATTCCGGGAGGTGAACATACAGTCCAAATTTCAAGTCTCTATGATCATTATATCAGGAGATTTAAAAAGTACCAAAAGTACAGTTTTTTACCCTTTTTACCCCCTTACCATTGCACAGTGGTCAATTTCGCGAGATAGCGGTCAAAACTCTATAACTTTTGACCGGATTGGTATTTTTTTACGCAATTTGTTTTGTTCAATAGGAGGGACTTTAAGCTTCAATTTGCGTGTTCAAACGTAAAAATCGACTGATAGGAACGTAAGTAATGTGGAGTTAAAAATGCATTTTTATTTTTTGTTGAGTTTCCATGTAAAAGTTGAATATTTTGACATTTTAAATAGGTATTTTTTTATAATTTCTTATTTTCTTCAATCGTATTTTACAACCAATACTTATTTATTATTCCTAAACTTAATTTTGGTCAGAAAATGCCAACATTTGGCCCCTGACATTTATTTAGTCTCAATATTTACAGGTCCTTTGTCCTTTTGATAGGTCCTAGGATAGGTGCTTTTGATAGGTCCAGGGATATGTCCTTTTGATAGGTCCTAGGATAGGTCCTTCTGATAGGTCCTAGTATAGGTCCTTTTGATAGGTCCAAGGATAGGTCCTTTTGATAGGTCCAAGGATAGGTCCTTTTAAAATGTAAAAGGATAGGCCCTTTTGATAGATCAAAAGATAGGTCCTTTTAATATGTAAATGGATAGGTCCTTTTGATAGATCAAAGGATAGGTCCTTTTGATAGGTACAAGGATAGGTCCTTTTGACTGGTACTAGGATAGGTCCTTTTGATAGGTCCAAGGATAGGTCCTTTTGATAGGTCATAGGATAGGTCCTTTTGATAGGTCCAAGGATAGGTCCTTTTGATAGGTCATAGGATAGGTCCTTTTGATAAGTCCAAGCATAGGTCCTTTTGATAGATCCAAGGATAGGTTCTTTTGATAGGTCCTAGGATAGGTCCTTTTGATAGGTGCAAGGATATGTCCTTTTGATAGGTCCAAGGATAGGTCCATTTGATAGGTCCAAGGATAGGACCTTTTGATAGGTCCAAGGATAGGTCCTTTTGGTAGGTCCAAGGATAGGTCCTTTTAATAGATCAAAGGATAGGTCCTTTTGATAGATCAAAGGATAGGTCCTTTTGATAGGTCCAAGGATAGGTCCTTTTGATAGGTCCTCTTTATTGGTCCAAGGATAGGTCCTTTTTGATAGGTCCTTTTGATAGATCAAAGGATAGGTCCTTTTGATAGGTCCAAGGATAGGTCCTTTTTATAGGTCCGAGGATAGGTCCTTTTGATATGTAAAAGGATAGGTCCTTTTGGTAGGTCCAAGTATATGTCCTAGGATAGGTCCTTTTGATAGGTGAAAGGATAGGTCCATTTGATATGTAAAAGGATAGGTCCTTTTAATAGATCATGGTACTAGGATAGGTCCTTTTGATAGGTCTAAGGATAGGTTCTTTTGAGAGATCAAAGGATAGATCCCTTTGATAGGTCTAAGGATAGGTCCTTTTGATTGGTCCAAGGATAGGTCCTTTTCATAAGTCCAAGGATAGGTCCATTTGATAGGTCCTTCTGATAGGTCCTTTTGATAGGACCAAGGATAGATCCTTTTGATAGGTTCAAGGATAGGTCCTTTTGATATGTAAAAGGATAGGTCCTTTTGATAGGTCCAAGGATAGGTCTTTTTGATAGGTCCAAGGATCCACAGGTTATTTCCATTGGTTTTAAATTTATTTGCAATTTTCAGGTATTTAAGTTATGTAATATTAGATGGCAATAAAATCATTTTTTTCCTTTTCCAAATGAATTGCCAGATACCACATAATTTGAGAGTTCTATTGTCATTTTTGTCAAAATTTTGATACACCCTTCTATGTGGACTAGGTCCAAATATGGGCCAACTTCTCCTAATTTCAACAGAATTATTTTTTGGGTCAATAAGAACTCTTGTACAAAATTTCATCAAAATATATGCATAATAGCCACTTTCACATACAAATAACTTCTCAAAAAATATGACGTGCATTTGTACCGAATATCTTACCTTGGGTCAGAAAAATTGCTGTAGCTCAAAAAGTGCAGTCCCGATGCATGGATATGTATATATAGGAATGTAGGGGAGAGTTAGGACTACAAAATAGTAAATTTGTGTTTTGACTCAGCTTGACTCACAGGAGTTGTACTCTATGAAGTAGGAAATTTCCGAGAAATTTTACCTTTTTTAAAAAAAATATTTAAATTGTTCTGAAAACAGTAGAGCTTCAATTTTTTTACCAGTAATAGGAAATAAGTTAAGTTACAACACAAAATTTATTTCGTCCAAAAATCTTGAAAAACAAAAAAGTTATGATCATTTAAACTTTAAAAATTAACTAAAAATATCATAAATTTACTGAATTCTGAAAAAGCCCATTTTGGACCACCCTGTTCTCAGTGAAATAGTTGAAATAGAGTTCTAATTTTTTGGCTCCCGAGGTTTACTACTGTCTACTTTCATATGAGTCTAATAACTTTAAAATCGGAGAACAAAAACCAAAAGGAGTTTTGGCCGCTATCTCAAAATATTGACCACAGTGCATTGGCAAAACTCCAGCCATAGTGGATCTATATTGCGGGAGGGTAACATACAGTCCAAATTTCAAGTTTCTATGAGCATTATATCGGGAGATATAAAAAGTACCAAAAGTACAGTTTTTTACCCATTTTACCCCCTTAGAATCAACATTGGCAAAAATCCAGCCTTAGTGGATCTTTATTCCGGGACGTCAACCTACAGTCCAAATTTCAAGTTTCTAACTTTAGCGGTTTGGGCTGGGCGATGATGAATGAGTATGTCAGTCAGTCACATTACTCTTTTTATATATATAGATTTTCCGGATTTGGGCGATTTTTGCCATAAAGTTTATTTCTGTCTTTTATTATTTAACAAAATTTATTTTTTTTAAATAAAAATATTTTTTTTTTAAGAAATCTGAACAAAATTGAATTTTGGCGATATTTTACATCCGAGTTTGCGACAAAGCCAAAAAAAGTCTGGCAACCCCGTTAATATGACGAAGCAAAAAAACGGACACACACACATGCTTTGTACATAAAAATAACAATTAATTTTTTTATTATTACTTAACGAACTTTTTTTTAATTAAATTTAGATTTTGTTTTACATATTTTAAAGTTTTTTTGTAAACATTTTTTTCTTTTTCTCCGTTTTTTTTTCATTTCCGTATTCTTTGTTATGTATGTATCTACACAAAATATGAATTAATTTAGGGTGATGATGAAAATCACTAAGAGTTTTTTCAGTAATTCACTCATAACTTTTAAAGTACTTAACCGATTTCAAAAAAAAAATACACTAGTTTTTGCCTGGATAAATTCCGCAACTTTTGGTACCCCAAGCGTTAAAATCGGTTCCGGATTATTGCCAAAAACGTGATTTCAACAGACAGACAGACAGACGGACGGACAGACAGACAGACAGACAGACAGACAGACGGACATCGTTAGATCGACTTAAAATCGATCAAGGATCATGAATATATATACTTTATGGGGTCCTAAACCAATATTTCAATGTGTTACATACGGAATGACAAACTTATATATACCCTCTATCACCAGAGTGGAGGGTATAACAAGTAAGAAAATTATAGTCGACCATATAATACCCTACACCAGAGTTTCCCAAAAAAAGGGTCCCAAGTTAAAACATGTACCGATTAGATCTATATTTGGTCAAATCTTTAATAAGTGTAAAAAACACTCACAAATCAAATTTGAGTGAAATAGGCTGCTATTTGTTGACAATAAACCGCTTTAACTAAATATCGGGCGAAATTTTCACATGGGGTCTAAGTCCAAAAATGGTCCGATGATAATGAGATTTGATAAGTATGCGTATTAAAGTACGCGTTTTACATACACAAACAGAATTTTAATTTAATATTTTCTATTTTTATGAAATTTGAGAGATTTATATGACATAATCGGGAGGGTGGTTTTTATGGGGGCTACAAAAAGAACTGGTCCAATTTCTTTAAAATTCGGAATGGTGATTTTTGTTGATAAAACATGATCAAATTTCGAAGAGATACCTATTATAATGCGGCTATTAGAGTAATTTTATCCAAACTAAAGAGGACCTTTGTATGGGGGCTAGGTCTAAATATGGACAGATTTTTTCCAATTTCAATAGGTTTCGTCCTTGGGCCAAAAGAGAAATAAGTTTAAAATTTCAAGTCAATTGATTAAAAATTGAGAACCATATCGTGTTTACACCCTTTATATGGACAGACAGACGGACGGACGGACAGACGGACGGGCATAGCTAAATCGATTCAAAAAGTGATTCTGAGTCGATCGGTATACTTAAAAGTGGGTCTAGGACCAATATTTCGGATAGTTACAAACATCAGCACAAACTCATTATACCCTGTACCACTGTGTGGTGTAGGGTATAATAAAATGCTTATTGATGACATTTTTTGATGTCACACAGAAAAAAACGAATTGTTATATTGACCCCCATATTTGTGAATACAATTAAATTTTTCACTGAAAGTGCTCCTATACGGAAATTTGTAATATCAACTAACGTTTGTAAATATTAATTGTTGAAAAAACAACCCGAGTAAAAAAATTAATCTGGTCCTTTATGTAATTATATCTAAATTAATCTAGTAGCAGCTCTTAATTGATCTAATCTGATCTCAAAATTGGCTGTATCAGAAATTATCTTAAATTATCTAATAATATCATATATGATATTATTAGATTTAATTAGATCCGAATTTTGGTCTAATCTGGTTTTGTAAAATTTTATCCAATTATATTAAACAATATATGATCTGATATTTCATATAAATTTGTTTAAAAAAATTTGGACTAGCAATTTTTAAAAATAAAACCAATATTTTTTATGTTGTTATTGAATTAATTTGTGTTTATTTTCTTTTAGGTTACAAAAAAATTTAAATTAAATTTGCATAAATAATACATTTAATGTTACTAAGAAATTACAAAAAAATAATAATTTTTAACCTTCCAACCAGTGTGGGGGGTTATTCCCAGTGACGGTCCGTGAAGTTGTCACTGGGTGTTCTCTACTTATTTAAAATATAAAAATTATGTATATAAAATACGGACGTAACACGTTCCCGTGATACACAAAGCCTCAGTTTTAATTTTTTTAATTGACATGCATCCAAAATTAATTTTTGTACTGCATTTATTTGCGAAATAATGTTTTTTGTTAATTGTCGATGTGGTGAGGCAACAAAATGACAATAAAATAGAATTTGGGCTGCATCTCATTTAAAAATATACAAAACTAGTAACATCCCATCTTTACCTATCTCAGGAATGCGTTAGGTCCAGAAAAACACGAATTATATACTTAAATTTTCTGTTTTTATAAATTAGAGAACACCCAGTGACAACTTCACGGACCGTCACTGGTTATTCCGCATTGAAATATCGGACTAGCACCCCATCAATTACATGTATTATTCATCAGTGATCGATTCTAAGGCATTGTAGCAATGATCATTACTTCCGTCCGTCGTTGGAAGCCAATAAACAAACCAAAATAAAAGGAATAGTCTTTTCAAGTTTGCGACAAATATGTTTTATAATAATAGGGTGACTAAGTTCGTAAATGTGCAAAATCAGATTTGTAGGAAAAAGTTCCCCAAATCGCTTTCCATTTGTTTGGCCAAAAAGAGTTTTTTTCGCAATTAACAAGTAGTGAAAAGCCAA
Organism: Pegoplata infirma; assembly: GCA_963921195.1. Lineage (NCBI taxonomy): Eukaryota > Metazoa > Arthropoda > Insecta > Diptera > Anthomyiidae > Pegoplata > Pegoplata infirma. The sequence goes on from CAWUER010000341.1 coordinate 21,031, forward strand.
ATTTCTTGTATGAAATTAACAACAAGAGCAAATATTGGTGACTTTTTTTGTTTTAAATAACTTATATTTACAACTACTTGTATGTTTTAGGTGAAAATTAAAAAGAATACGATAGTCTTAACAATTTTTCAAACCTAAATTTACTTGAAGAGGGTGTGTGCTAGAATGTCTTACAATCGATCAATATTATTTGTACGTATACATATGGGGCATTCCATGTCAAATCTGACACTTTTAATAATTTTTTTTTTAGATTTCAAAAGATATCCTTTACTTAAACTTCTTTTACTCAAAACTTCTTCAATAATGGTCCAAATTACAATTTTTTTTTTTTACGTACTTTAAAAAAAAAATCCAAAAAAATTCTTAAAAGTGGTCTAGTATGCCATTTTTAAGTTTTAAAATTTAAATCTCATTTTTGCAAATATATGTACTCATTGTTTTTTTTTTTAATTTTTTTTGTGTAAAACTTCTATAGATTCTACAAATTGTTTGCCCAGTAGAATCGTGGGATTACTATTTTTTAAAAAATTTTATTGTAATTTTCTAATCTTAAAATCATTTCTACTGCTCCAATGGTTCGTAATAGAGGGGCCATTTCCAAGACCGACCCCCATTAATTTTTACGTCTAAACATTTCTTCGGAACAAACTAATACCCCATCTTCAATTTTTAAGGGGGCTCCCACACAAAATGACATATTTGAAAATTTGCTCCAACGGCTCTAATTGCCCACAATATTTTTTTAGTCCAAACATTTTCTCTGAACACGCATACCCTCTATCTTTAACTATTAAGGCGGTCCCCATACAATTTTTTATTTTTTGTAAATTTTTTTTTTATTTAATCAGCTTCTACCGGTCCAACGGTGTGTCCGAGGGTGGTCATTAGTGAGACCGACCACCATTTATTTTTGTTAAACATACCTACGCCCTATCTCCACTCCCTAAGTGGGCTTCCATTCAAAATCACATTTTTATAAAATTTGCTCCAACTGTTATTTGTATGGGAGCTTACTTAGGGAGTGGAGCTAGGGCGTATGTTTTAAAAAAATGTTGGAGGGTAAAAATAAATGGGGGTCGGTCTTGGAAATGACCCCTAATGGTAAGCAAATTGGGAAAATCTCAATTTTTTTTTTTTCAAATTGTCCGATTTAACTTGGAATGCCCCATATGCACTTTCTTCCCTGACCGATATTTCGATGCGTTACACACTTAATGACATACTCGTTGTGCAAAAGTAGAAAAAATTTGTTCACCTGGACAAATTTTCACCTTTACGAACTTACCATGCTATGATCATAAGACATATATGTATAGCTGCATCTTCCATGGACGGACATCGCAAGAATGTCTTAGCATCAATCACTGATCAATAACATTGCCAAACTTGTAATATGGTCTGCACTTTTTGGGCAGAGACGGCTAATAAAAGTCATTCACTGGGCAGTTTGGAGTTCACAAGGCAAAAATGTTCGGTGGTTGCTTTGATACATACATCTATCCATTTGTTCTCCAAAATTTCTCATATTTGTAGCAGGATTTTTTCCCCGTATTTAGAATTGCGTAGAACCAAATAAAGATAAAAGGACTTGCCCATTAAAAATTTATATTTTTTTGAGATTACAATGTTTGTATTTTTTTAGAACTTTTTGTTTAATAAAAAATAACAATAATGTCAACATTGTATTACAAAAAACCGCTACACAAACATCAAAAACCGTGTATTTGCCAAAAATACACTACATTGACAATTTTGTTTATTGTTTCTTCACAATGCAGCTGCAAGCAGCAGACAGAAAAAATAATATGGGATTGAATATTATTATAATTTAATTCCGTAATTTTTGCTGCTTCACATTAAAAGAGCACACATTAAGCTGAAAATACCGAAAAATCGGTTTTAATTAAATTAAAATACTTGCTTTTAAAATTTGAATTATCAGAGCTTCGAAGTTTGAAATCATTTTTGAATGAGTTCTCTAGTTATGACTCTGGTCACGGCGTTCCAGTTTAAATACCGACATTGAATATATTTCTTGGAATGCATTAGATTGAATGAAAAATTAATTTAATGAATTCAATATTCTAAAATCGAATTATACCAAATACGAATTCATTTGATGTGTTAAAATGTGATTAAAGAATGCAATCAGTAAAGTTTTATTTGGAACGACAAATTGAATTAAGGAATAAAATCCTTTGAAGTTGTCGGCGATTTTAAATTAATTTTTGACAATCTTTTTGATATTAGTGAGAATATGGTTGGGTGCTTTAGTGAATTTTGTCATACGCTCACTCAAGAAAAACTATCACTCACGACTCACTCAACTGTTTATTTAACTTAAAGCTAAGTAGTTTTTTACGCTAAAAATTTTGAAACTCGTAAAATCGTAATAAAAACTATTAAAAACGGAAACTTTTAAATATTTTTTTTTTAACGATTCCCCACTATAAAGCCGCGTTGCCAAAAATATTTTTTGACAGATATTTTCACGTAAAGGTGCATAAGTTGTTCGTGTTCACGTGAAAAAATCTGTCAAACTCCATATAAAAAAAATATTTTTGGCAACGCGTATATATAGTAGGAAATTGTTTAAACTTTGTTTAAATACATTAAACAGCATACATTTTGCAATAAAATGGATATTTGCGATTTGTTATGATTGTTTCTTTCTTCTAATATTTAAAAGTTTTTGTTTTTAATAGTTTTTATTACGATTTTAGGAGTTTTAAAATTTTTGACGTGAAAAACAACTTACTAAGCTTAAACACGAATACCTTAATGGGGCATTGGCGTAGGAAGCCAACATTTCTGGGGGGGGCTAAAGCCCCCCTAGATTTTTTTTAATTTTTTTTTATTTTTTTTTTAATAGAAAAACCCAGACCTATTCCTGAAGCGTTCCCTTTAACATGCGTCTAATTGTCCTAGAAACGAATGCCCCCTGAAAGCGGTTAAAAATTCATATATTTTTTTTTTAATTTTGATTCTGTAGATTTTTCGGAAATTTTGAACTCCTAGATATGTTTTGAGAACGAAAGATTTTCAATGTTTTTCCTATAGTAAACTCATTATAATGAGATTACTATGATTTTTTTCAAGAAAAAGTTCTGATGATTGCAAAAGTTGATGATTATTAGTCAAAATTCTCAGATTCTTTCATTCAATAACTTTTGTCTATAAAAAACCCCTTAGAATTTAGAATTTTTTTTAATTCAAAGAAGTTAAAATGTTTTTCTGAAGGTACAACCCTAAGATTCGGTACAGTTTTTATTACTGACAAAAACATCAGATTCATATAAAAACTTTTTTCAATAATTCAGATTATTTTTCAATGGGAAAAACTATTAGATCTTATATAATAATCATTACGAGTCCTTAAACTCATTGAATAATCATAAGGAGTCCTAAAGACTCATTACATATTATTATTATTTAGTGTTGCAAAAATTAATGAAATCATTAAATTATTAAAAAAAAAAAATTTGTGAATGATTAAAATTCTGGAGGGGGGGCTAAAATTATTCTGGGGGGGCTAAGCCAGGGCTATCTACGCCTATGTAATGGGGCAATACGCCCAAAGTGAGTGACTAGATAGTTTGTACACAAAACAACACTCAATGTTGTAATTGTTTTGAGTAAAAACTTTTTAGTTACTATGGCCGACATAGCGAATTGCCTAATAAGTGTTAATTATGCACCAAAACGAATCGTACTGCTAACGTATTAATGTTTTTGTTATATGAAAATCAGAAAGAGTAATAATACCCTTTTTGAAATTCGCAGCAAGAATCCTTGGGCCTTATTGGCTTTTATAAAGGCTTCAAAGTGGAATGCATAACTGGAGCGAAGAAAAGGTCTCGAACATTAAAGGAATCATAATGGGCCACTTCAAGGCTTCTATTGACGTTGGTTTTTGTGTAAACCGGCGTCATCCTTCACAACCTAACCTACTTTAGGGTACGGTTACGGGTCCATAACTTATTCTTTACGCTCACTAATCTCGCGAGTGAAATTCACACAATTTCTTATTACGCTTACTCGATATTCTCGAATTACTTTCCGAAATTACAATATTTTCTTTAATTAGTTAAAAGAGCATTCACAAAGGAAATCGAAACTGGAAGTACATAAGATTTAAAAAATATAATAAAATGACTTCAAATCACGCAATTTGTTTTTCTCTTCAACAATTTTGGATCAAAATTTTAGATTTGTTTGTATAAAAGTACTTAAAATAATATCAAAACTAACTTAGAAAATTTTTGATGTTTTTGCTGTTATATAATAATATATTATTTTGCATGGTACCATATACATTTATATGTGGAGCTGTATTAAATTTTGGCAATCTTTTATATTTACATACGGCATATATAATTATATATGTGACCATATATAATAATATATAACATTATCTGAAACTACATCAAAAATTATTGAAATGTTTTTTCCAATATATAATTGTATCTAGAAACATAAAGTGTCACATATAAACATATGCAGGTCTATATTCCCATATAACATTGTATATGACTATATCATTTTTTTTTTACTCGGGAATTGATAAATGAGTTTGTAATAGTTCTCCTAAATTATTATTTGTATGGACAAACGTACAAAATCTTAAATTTTTTTCAACAAAGAAATTCAACAAACACAAAACGTAATTTGTTGATCTAACAAAAGAAAAAAAAATAAATTTTGTTTTCAACAAAGAAATTCAACAAACACAAACGTCATTTGTTGATATGGTAAAGGAATTCAACAAACGAATTTGTGATATCAACCAACAGTATTAGTTGTATTGACAAATTAAAACTTTATTATAGGAAAAAAAACTAAAAATAAATTGATTAAAAATCGAGATAAATGTAAGAGAATATTAATATTGAAATTAAACAAACGTATTTTGTTAGTCAATATTCTTTTTTATAACACTTAAGAATGTATTTTACTTATATCGTTTTACCGTTTTTGTCTCATGTTGAAAATTCTTTTTTTTCGTTTGTTCTTTATTTCTTTCTTTTTTATATATGTTGTTTCGTTTTAGACAAACATAGCAATCGGTAAAAACTTGGAAAGCAAATTCTGTAAAAAAATTATTCCAAAAATATAAAGGCAAAAACAAAACAATAGTTAACAAAACAAAATGTTTATATAAAAAGATTAATTTGTTTTCGAAATACATTTTCTAATAATATTTTCTATGAAATAATTTCAATTGCTGCCGTACCCCTTGCTAGCTCTGATAAAACTAAATTCATAATCTTTTTTTTTGTAATTGTCTTCTTTATTCATTGTCTGCTTTTTTAAAAAGAAGTACAGGCAGAAATAAAAAACAAACTACACGACGAGAGAGAGCATGTTGTTGTTATAGTATGTTTGTGTTTATGTTTTATACTTTACAAAAGCTACCAAATTCTTTATAGACAGCGATTGTTAAAAAAAAAAATTACGATTTTGTTAGATTGACAAAGTTCTTTGTATTTATTGATATAAATTGTTGAAAATATGACTTTTATTTGACAAAGTCGTTTATTGACAAAAATTGTTGAAAAAAATCTGTTTTATTTACAAATTATTGAACATTAATAACAAACGGGTTATTTGAAAGTTAAAAAAAAAAATTTCTTTGTCTTATTGACAAACTGCCACTAATGATTTGTTGAAATTTTCCTTTCATTTTGAAATAAAATTATTTGACGTAGTTTGTTAAAAACAAAATCGAATTTTTGTATTATTGACTAAGGGGAGCCGTTTTTACTAAATGTTTGAATTTGAATTTTATGATTTTATTTTCTGTGCATGATAAAATGTGTGACCACTTGCCTTTTTAGTTTCAATGACATGTTTAATCATATTGTAGAAAAGCGTAATCAATATTATGAAATTTGGCATCAAAATTGATGAAAACATGACTATGATGAAGCATTTTTCTTTGATTTAGCAATCACGAAATTAATAGAATATTTTTTTAACCAATTTTTTTTTTTTAATTTGATCACAAATTTGATAAATCTTTTATTGTTAGTCAATCGAACTAATGACCAATTGACACAAAATCAAACTTTCAGAATACATAACAAAATCCTCAAGGAATTTTTTTAGTTCAAAGCTAGGTTTTTTTTGCATGCATTAAAAGTTGGTAATTTTAAAGCATTTAAAGTTTCCGTGTACTAAACATGTCCTACTTTATTGCCCCCCTTGGTGTTGCCCTTATTGGACATGTGGGGTTTAGCTTCCAAACTTATGCTCGAAATTACTTTAGCTATAACCGGTATGAATTTCCTTAATAAGAAACCACTGTGCATCGTTGCGTATGATTGTTATTTAAAAGATAATAACAAAAATGTTTATAAATACAATGATTGATCGATTGACTCATTTATATAATGTTGATCAATTATTGATTTAATTGAAAATTTTAAGCCACTATTTTTTTTTTTGTGTGAATCTCTCTCTGGTTTGGAAAAATTGTTTGTACAAACAACAAACCACCATTAACGAGGCCTTACTGTATTATCTACCACGTAAACTATCTACGTAATGACTGATGCCGGTTAATATTGTTGCTGTTCGGTTGTCTATCTCTAGATTTTTATATGTAAGAATAAATGTTGACCAAGTTAAGTGCTGGTTTTTTGTATCAATGTGTTTGTGTACAACAGAGAGTTGAACAATAATAGCAACAACATCAGTAATGAAAAAAACATGGTCTATAAAAGCAGCGGTAACAGTTTGAAGTGAACGACCATCAAGGTAACTGGCAAAATAGCAATTACAATAACAACAACATCAACAAACACAATAGCGCGTTAGTCAAAAGAAAATCCAAACTATTTGTGTTTAAAGACAAAATAACAAAAAAAAATAAAAATTGCCAGCAACAGTCAACAACAACATTTTTTGCTTTACTTCTTGTAGCAACAACAAAAAAAGGTGATTGTGCTATGATGGTGATTGGGTGGAGAGTCTTGAAAATTTTTCAGCAACAAAAAGTTACACAAAAAATTATATATAGCAAATCTTTTATTTCTTTTTTTATAGCAAAAAGAGAAGTTAAAGAAGTGTATTGCTAATGCGGATCAGGCTTGTCATGCTAGCACTTTAAATGCTAGAACTAGCAGTAATTTAGCAATTATATTTAATAAATAGATGATAAATAAAAATCTAGCACCTTTTACAAAAAACGTTTAATAATCTAGTGATAGAGGATTTGGGAAACTGTGAAATAACTCCCAAATGAAATGATACCAAAAAAAACAAGTAGAAAAGTTAAATTCGACTTTGCCGAATCTATGAATACCCTCCACAATGCATTTTTTTAAGGGTAGTACATTTTTTAACGTAAAAAAATTAACAATTTTGATTAGAAATATTTTATTTTGAGTAAAAAAACTCTTTTTTTGTCATTTTAAAAAAAAAAGAAAAATTACTAATATTTTTTTGAGTGTAAAATTTTTTTCGAGTGTAATATTTTTTTACTGCAAAAATATTTCTGAGTGAATGCACGTACGTATGTACACAAAATATTCTCATTTTTGTAAAAATAGAAAAACTAAATTTTTTATTGTGTAAATTTTTTTTGAGTGTAAAATTTTTTTTGAGTGTAAAATTTTTTTTAAGTGTAAAATTTTTTTCGAGTGTAATTTTTAAGTTACCAATGCTTTTAAAACTTAACAAGTTTAAAAAGCATTGCTTTAAAATTAAACAAGTTTGAAAAGCATTGTTTAATACCACCAATGCTTTTAAAACTTGTAAAAACACGTGGCATTTTAGATGAAACAAATCTGAAATTCAGGGTTTTGCTTATAACTTTTGAACCACTGGACCGATTGAGCTGAAATTTAATACCAAATAGACCCGGGGAACGGCAAAGATACATGCTAAGCTTCAGTAGTCTCAATATTGTCTTTCGAAAGTTATCGTGTTTTTTATCTCGTAAATTCGCGAAATACCGTTGCCGAAATTTACTCTTTTGCTCATAACTTTTGAACCACTCGACCGATTTGGCTGGATTGCAATACCAACCTGACCAGGTAAATGACAAACATATATGCCAAACTTCAGTAGCCTCTGTAAAGTCTTTCAAAAGTTAGCGTGTTTTCTACGGACGGACAGACAGACAGACAGACAGACAGACAGACAGACAGACAGACAGACAGACAGACAGACGGACGGACGGACGGACATCGCTAGATCGACTTAAAATCGATCGGGGATCATAAATATATATACTTTATGGGGTCCTAGACCAATATTTCGAGGTGTTACAAACGGAATGACAAACTTATATATACCCTCTATCACTAGAGTGGAGGGTATAAAAACCAACTCTCGCCATTTTTCCATACGAATTTATTATGAAATAAGCCCAAATACGTGGAGTTTATTTTCATATTTTTTGTTGGGAATTATTTAATTTTTGGGAAACTCCCAAAAAATTTATTTTATGAATTATTTCTACTTTGTGCAGCTTTTTATACCCATGTTTTTAAATGTTTTTTTGTATGTTTGTTTAATAAATGTAACATTTTTCGACCTGCATATCAACCTTCCTAGGACCTAGTGGATCATCCAGTACCATTTCAAAATTGCGATTTTCCATTCCTGACCCCATTTTATTTTGATCTAGCACCTCAACATCCTTCACTTATGGCAACACTGATATGGATACATACACTTTTACAAAAATATTGATACAATTGTTGTGTTGGCGAGATATTTTTTTAGTGTAGTTAAGTTTAAAACTAACCTAAACATGTCAGCACTATTACGTTTTGCTTTTACTATTTTTTTGTTATCAAACACAGTGGTTTTATTTTATTTGAATGCAAGTTTTATATCAAAAACAAAACAATTAGTTTCCCATTGAAAAATAAATTTGCTAATGACATTGTTTTGCACACCGAGTTAGATTTAGGTACTAGCTTTGCAGAAAGTTTATTTCACCTACTCACAGTGGGATCGAATGGCACAACATGACAATTAATTTAGATAAGCAGTAGTTTTAGAATATTATATTTTTTTATTGATGAGCTATCATAAACCCGTTAAAATACACATTTTGGAAAAAAAAATGGAAAACTATTTAAAAAAAAACAAGTAGAAAAGTTAAATTCGACTTTGCCGAATCTATGAATACCCTCCACAATGCCTTTTTTTTAAGAAAGTACATTTTTTAACGTGAAAAAAACTAACAATTTTTATTAGAAATATTTTATTTTGAGTAAAAAACTCTTTTTTGTCATTTAAAAAACAAAGAATTTTTTTTTTTTTTTGAGTGTAAAACTTTTTTCGAGTGTAATGTTTTTTTTTACTGTAAAAATATTTCTGAGTGAATGCACGCACGTATGCACACAAAATATTGTAATTTTTTTTAAAGAAAAACAAATTTTTTTTTTAATGTGAAAACCTTTTTTGGGGTGTAAAATTTTTTTTGAGTGTAAAATTTTTTCGAGTATAATTTTTAAGTCACCAATGCTTTTAAAACTAATCAAGTTTAAAAAGCATTGCTTTAAAACTAAACAAGTTTGAAAAGCATTGTTAAGTTACCACCAATGCTTTTCAAACTTGTTAACAAACACGTGGCATTTAAGATGAAACCAATCTGAAATTCAGGGTTTTTCTTATAACTTTTGCACCACTGGACCGATTGAGCTGAAATTCAGTATCAAACAGACCTAGAGAACGGGAAGATATATGTCAAGCTTCAGCAGTCTCATTATTGTCTTTCGAAAGTTATCGTGTTTTTTATCTCGTAAATTCGCTAAACACCCTTGCCGAAATTTACTCTTTTGCTCATAACTTTTGAACCACTGGACCGATTTGGCTGGATTGCAACACCAACCTGACCAGGTAAATGACAAACATATATGCCAAACTTCAGTAGCCTCTGTAAAGTCTTTCAAAATGTAGTGTGTTTTCTACGGACGGACAGACAGACAGACGGACGGACGGACATCGCTAGATCGACTTAAAATCGATCGAGGATCATAAATATATATACTTTATGGGGTCCTAGACCAATATTTCGAGGTGTTACAAACGGAATGACAAACTTATATATGAGGCATTCCACACCAAATGTCCAGCGAAAAAAAACACGTGTACCATAAACTTCTGAATAGCTTGTATGGATAGCCCTATATGGAACTTAGAAAATTGCGTTTTCGGTTTTTCAATTTTTCAAAAACTGGGCTTAGGAGGCGTGGTCAAATATTGGAAAAATGGTCAAATTTGTGGCGAGTTGCCTTGATTAAATATTTATCACATTAAAACGAAATGCACCACAATCTTAAAAATTTACATTCTTATATAGTTTCGTATGGGCTATCGAATAAAATTTTTTTCCAAGAAAAATTTTCAGAACCCGTTCTGAAATTTTCCATTTTCTAAAAAAGTCAATTTATCAAAAATCCGGCCACTTTTTTTTTCTTTTTTTTAATTTTTTTTTTTTAAAGTTTAGATGTTTGTCCATCCACACAAAAAAAATCAGAAATGTATTTTTCGTATTTTTCGAGAAAATTGCATTTGAATTTTAAATTTCATAACAATTTTGTAATTTGCTTGTATTTTCTTGTGTCACAGAGCGTATGACGAATATTTATGCAATTAATATTACTCATTCGCAACTTTAAAACAAAGAAATACAAGCAAATAACAAAATTGTTATAAAATTTAAAGTTCAAATGCGATTTTCTCGAAAAAAACGAAAAACACATTTCTGATTTTTTTTGTGTGGATGGACAAACATCTAAACTTAAAAAAAAAAAATTAAAAAAAAAAAAAAAAGTGGCCGGATTTTTGATAAATTGACTTTTTTAAAAAATGGAAAATTTCAGAACGGGTTCTGAAAATTTTTCTTGGAAAAAAATTTTATTCGATAGCCCGAACGAAACTATATAAGAATGTAAATTTTTAAGATTGTGGTGCATTCCGTTTTAATGTGATAAATATTTAATCAAGGCAACTCGCCACAAATTTGACCATTTTTCCAATATTTGACCACGCCTCCTAAGCCCAGTTTTTGAAAAATTGAAAAACCGAAAACGCAATTTTCTAAGTTCCATATAGGGCTATCCAAACAACCTATTCAGAAATTTACGGGACAGATGTTTTTCTGTAGCGGGACATTTGGTGTGGAATGCCTCATATACCCTCTATCACTAGAGTGAAGGGTAAAAAACAGCACAAGCAAATGACGAATGTTTTTGTGACAGCTCATTACGGAATATATTTTAGTTTCTCCAATTTTAACACACAAGGACAGCATATTAGCCGGTAATCTCAGAATCAACCACATGTATTTTGTTACCGTTTTCCGATCATCAATCGACTGATGCAGAGTGGTCTTTTCTAAAAAATTTTGGAAATAACGGAACCAATCTCATGTTCATTATTGGTTTTCAGAACAAAACTCGAAAAGTAAAGCAGTTATGGCTTTGGGATTGATTCCATTATGTTTAAGGAAAATCGAACAGATCCCAAGAGACTATATTTATTAGTTTAAAATATCCCGAGTAAAAATGAATACATATAATTTTACATTATTTGATATATGTATATATAGCCATATGAAACAATATGTTTTCGTATCAAACAAAGTATATTATTATATCTCGCATTGAGTTTTTCCAAATTTTTTAAACGGAGTCATATACAATTACATCTAATGATAACCAAATAAATATATAAATATATGTGGGAGACATAATCATATGTGACACATATAACTTTATCTGATTGCATATATACTTATATGAGACTTAATATCAAATAACGTATACGAGCATATTTAATAAAAATCCAATATCATTATATATATAATTATATATGACTTACAAGAAACCATTTAAAATTATATATGACTTACAAGGAACCATTTAAAACTATATATGGTTCCATCTAAAAAAACGATTAAAAAAAATTTCAAATATAATTATATATGGTCGCACATATAACTCTATATACAGTTATATAAAACTATACATGGCATCGAACATTTATTTTTTTAATATTATCGTAGATATAATTATATATGGCTCATGCGATACCGTATATAATTTTGTAAGGTACCATATAAATAAAATTGTTGTTGAAACTCTATATATCTGTGGAGATTTGACAAAAGCATTTACTTCGATTTAAGTTCTTTTGTCAAAAATATATTAAAATCGACTTTTTCGGATACAACAAACACTTTTTCCATAATTTTTTTTAAAGATCTCAACAATTGGAAATATCAGGTTATCAGATCTCTTGAAAAACTTTGAGAAAGTCATCTAGTTCTTATCATTACAGTCTCTTAAAAAAAGGTCGAAAAATATTTTTTTAAAAAAATAAGTGCTTTTGTCAAACGTCCACAGATATAATTTTAAATGGTCGCACATGTGACACCATATAAAATGTTATACAATTCTATAGGGTAAAAAAAAAATTTTTCTTTTATTATATTTTATATATAATTTTGCATAAATTTATATGACAGTATTTCAATATATTTTTTTTAATGTTACATCATATATCGTCGGTGCGCCGACCAGAACACCTATGTGTTTTTTATGAATTGTTCAGGAGAGCAAAAAAACCGTTTTATTTTGCCAATTCGCAACATTTTTTTAAAGTAATTTTTTTTTATTTTTCCTAAACCCATTTAAAAATATTACGCGTTGAAAAACATACAAAATCTTTTTTTAATCTGAAGTGGTACAAGATTTTAACAAAAAACTACACATAGGTGATTTTGTTTCGGACTTTTTACATGTTTATAAAAAATATATAATACACATAGGTGTTTTTGTTCTTAAATTTATTTTAAATAAATTTTTATTTGTTGTTCAAAAGTAAAAATTTTGCAAGTTATATATCCGCATGGACTTGTAGCGAAATATTGATGGTATTCACGTTAGAATTTTTATCCTTGCAATGTGCGAAATGCAACATTTACTACAAAAAACACACGTAAAATTATTTTGGTGCTTTTTTTCATCCCATGTGTTTGTTGTAAAAAGTTTTTCATTTCGTACTTTGCAAGGCTGAAAACTTCTGATGTGAATTTTGTTATCACAAAGAGACGGAAAAACTTTACCAATGCAGGAAAACCAAAATAAAAATAAGTAATAATTAAAAAAAAGTATTAAATATAATTCTGATGCAAAAAATGGCAAAATGTATCTTGAGTGAAATGAAATGGCGAATCTTTTCGTAGAGCATATTAACCCTCTATCTGCCATTTTTAGGGGTCATTTTTGTCCTTTTTTTAAATATCCTCATACAACACCACCTAAGTACACCACAAAAACGTACATTAACGGGTTAAAATCTTCTACAAAGATTTTCTGCATCAAATTTTACTAGGGGTGGTCAAAGTCCAAAAGTTCCTGCAAAGTGCAAAATGGTTAAAAAAGTAAAATTGTAAATTATCAAATACTGTTAAACTTTTTTTTTGCAAAAGTCGAGTAAAATAAGTCGAAAAAAATATAAATCTGCTTTTGAGCTAAATAAAGTTAAGAGATAATTCAGTGAAAATTGATGGCGGTTCTTTTCTTAGAACATGTTAACCCTTTATCCTCATTTTGGTGCTTTTTTTAAATATCATCATAGTCCACTACTAAGGCATACGAATAAAGGGTTAAACAATTTTACAAACATTTTCTGCATCAAATTTTACTAGGGGTTGTCAAAGGCCAAAAGTTCGTGCGATGTAAGCAAAAGGTTTAAAAAAGGAAAATTTTAAATTATCATAATTTGTTAAATTGTGTCTTACCAAGATACTTTACAATTTTACTTTTTTAAGCACTTTTCGCACGAACTTTTGGCCTTTGAGAACCCCTAGTAAAATTTGCTGCAAAACTTTTTTGTAGAACATTTTAACCCTTTTAACGCACGTTTAAGTGAAGTTCTATGAGGGTATTTGGCAAAAGGACCAAGATTACTCCCAAAAATGGAAGATAATGTGTTCCAAGAAAAGAACCGCCATCAAATTTCACTGAAGACATCATCATTTAGCTCAAAGATTTATATTTTTTTTTACTTATTTTACACGACTTTGGTGAAAAACAATTTAACAGTTTGTGATAATTTACAATTAAATTTATTTAAGCATTTTGCGCTTTTCTCACAAAATTTTGACCTGTGACAACCCCTAGTAAAATTTGATGTAAAACTAATTTTTTTGTAGAACATTTTAATCCTTTAACCGCACGTTTTAATGGCGTTCAACGAGGATATTTAAAAAAAGTACCAAAACGACACGTAAAAATGGGACACACAGGGTTAATGTATGTAAATGTATGTTCTTAGAAACGAACCGCCTTAAAATTTCACTAAGGACATCTTTTGATATTATTTACCTCAGAATTATACTTTATACTTTTTTTAGCTTGTTCAAAACGCATTTAAAAAAAATTTGGAAATTATTTTTTTTTAAATCGTGTTGCACAGTGTTATGCAATAAAGTTTCGGAATATTACAAAAAAAATGTTCAGAAAACTTTTGAAATATCAATTTATAAAAAAACCAAAGGCAGACGCAATGTTTTTACGTTTAAATCAAAAACAGTTATGTGTACTAATAACACATAAGTGTTTTTGCCAGAGAATTTCTATTATGGGTAACACATAGGAGTTTAAGCTAACTTTGAAACCATTTGAGATAACAGGAAACGCTCTGGGGGATAAATGTATTACCTGATAGGCTTCCTAATGGGCCAATAAAAAAAAAATAAAAAAATTACACATAGGTGTTCTGGTCGGCGCACCGACGATATATTTTTATGTAAGTATACAAGAGACCCTGTATAATTATGTATGATTCTCAAAGCACCTTAAGTCAGTCAAAAAAAAAATATATAATTTTTTTTAATTTTTTAATAGAAAAAAATCTGTTTAATCCGTTGCATTTTAAAACTTAAAAAAATGCATATTGGATTTTAAATGTTAAATTTTTAAAAAATGCGTACTACTTATATAGTTGTGTGTAACTTTATATAAGATCATATAAGATAATATATGCTGCTTGGGGACCCCGAGTTCGATTCCCGGCTCAACCCAAAAAAAAAACTATTTTTTTTTAATTTTTTTAAAAAGAAAATATGTTTTTAAAGCTTCTTGTTTTTTCTAAACTTAAAAATATTGAATAATTAAGTTTTTATGATAATATTTAAAAATAAATATTATTTATTTATAGTTATATAATTTTATATATTACATCATATAAGGTAATATATGATTCCTGATTACCCTGGGTTCGATCCCCGGCTCAGTCAAGAAAAAAAAATTATTTTTTTAATTTTTATTTTAACGAAAATATGTTTTAGAAGCTTTAATTTTTTTCACAACTTAAAAATATTGATTAATTAAATTTTTATGATAATATTTAGAAATAAATATTATTTATATAAAGTTATATAACTTTTAATATTGCATCATATATGATAATGTATAATTCTTGGGGACCCTGAGTTCGATTCCCGACTAAGTCAAGAAAAAACTATTTTTTTTAAATTTTTTTTTTAATCGAAATGTTTTTTTAATGCATTTTCGTTTTTCAAATTAAAAAAAAAATAAAATCCTTGAATTTTAACAAAAATATTTCAAAAATTATTATGTATCTATATAATTATATATTATTTCATCCGAAGAAAAAAATATTTTAAAACTTTAATGTTTAACCATCAATATCTCTGGTTTTAAGAGAGCTAAAGTGCTCAGATCAAGCTCAAATCAAAGCTTTAATTGTTGCCGATAGTAAAAAGTGTATTTGGCTCGAACTTATGTTAGCAAGATTTTCAGATAAAATTATTTTTGTCTGAAAAAACTTCTGAAAAAAACTTAAAACTCATTATTTGGCCCTTGGTGAGTAAAAAAGTTTATACATGTTTTATACCATTTTAAAGGTATTTTTATTAAATTTCCAACGGCAGAAAGAAGTTCTGGATTCGGTGAAAATTTGAAGCTCATAAGCCAAAAACCGTTTTGACTTTGAAGGTTTATAACTTCGAAGGCAAAGAGCATTGGAACAGGAAAATCATGTTGTTGAACTCAGTATTAAACCCCTATTAGCTCTGAAATTAACTAAAAAAAAAAAAAAATCACAAATTTTTGCAAAAATTTTCTAAGTCTTTTTTAAAATTTTGTTCAAATTCAAATCGAATATAATTTGATGCAACCATATACACGATGAGATAAACTGGATTTAATTATATATAAGTTAAACTTGATATAATTATATATGATAAACTATTTTTAAAAATTTTCTAAGTTTTTTTAAAACGTAGTCTTTTAAAGTTGTCATTTATTAACAACGTCCGCTGGGTCAGAGGGTAGAGATTGCGATTACAAAACAGTTGGTAGCTGTTCGATTCCCCCGCCGCTCGAAGTTTTTTTTTTTTTTTTTAATAAATTTTAATTATATATATTTATATCTTAATATTGAAAAAAATTGTTTGGATAAAACTTTATCAGTTCTAAAAATAGATTTTATTGTTCGGATTAAATTATATATAGTTCTAAAAATAGATTTTTTTTTTCGGATGAAATTTTATCTAAAGTTTTTTGTAATAATTTTTTTTTTTCGTATAAAATTTTATCTTTTTTAATCCAGCTAAAAAAATCTTTTTTTTTTGTCTTGATCTAATAAGATCCAACCATTTTTCGGATGAAATTGTATCCCAACGATTAAAACTGATCTAATTAGATAAACCCACTTTTCGGATGAAATTGTATCCGTCCGGTTAAAACTGATCTAATCTTAGCGATCCATTTTTCGGATCAGTGCTGATCTTTCAAATCTCGGATCTATCAACAGATCTGGAATAATTTAAGAACATATATTGCTCCATACAAAAATTTTTACTCGGGATGTGTAAAAACTGAAATTCTTTTATTTATTTTACCACCGTCTGGTGTAGAGTTTAAAAATCGACATCTCATAGCAATAAGCAGTTTTATGTACTATTTGTTATTATTATGATTATTGTGGATGTGTTTTAATATTTCTTCTAGCAAGCTTCAATCTCATAAAAACAGACTTTTTATTCTTAAAAGATTTTTTTTGTAAAAAAAGGGCTGAAATCTTTGGACAAGTAATAATAGTTATGTGTGCCAATAATAAGTTGTAATAATCATGATAATAATGGTTTTTAAGTGGTAGGTTGTCTTATGATTTCTTTTCCTTTTATTATATTTTTTTTTCTTTTTCTTCTTAATTTTTTTATATTCATCTTTGTAAAAATTTTCTGGTTGTCTTGAGTTCTCTGCCCTGTCATATAAAATAAAAAAATTCTTTTAATATTTTTTTTTTATTATTTAACATCTATAACTATATATTTAATTGTTGATATTTTTTTGTGATAAAAAGCGTTAAAAAATGAAATGAAAAATCTTTAAATAGAAGTATTAAAGAATTTATGGTATTTAAATTGTTAAGAATTTCAAAAAAAAAAAAAAGTTATATATTTTATTGTATAAAAAAACGAAAGACTTAAGACACAAACTTGTCATCTGTTGTTCATTGAAAGAAAAAAAAAATAAATAAACTGGCCATAAGCTGAGATTCTTTTAAAGTTATTTAGAAAAATGAAATTAATACAATAAGATATTTTAATGATATAAAGTTTTGTAATTAAACTTTTATTCGAACAAAAAAATTTTATCAGAATTTGATAAATTTTTTAATAAATGTATCGGAATTAATTTTTGTTAAGTTCTAAAAAATAGAAAAATTCACTAAATTTTAGGCATTAGTACTAAATGTCTCTATATATATGGGGGTTTTCGTGTCAACTGACACAACTTTTGAAATCGATGTCTTCCGATCGGGATGAAATTTGCTCCAAGGTTAGTCCTATTGGCTAGTAGTTTAGACACAATTTTTCAACGAGATCGGTCAAGGACTCTCTGAGTTAAAGGGAGTCGAAATTTTACATTTTGGCCAAAGAGGTATTTATTCTCATCCATGTAACTTCTTACCTATTGTTTTTAGCAAAATGTGTTCCAAAGAGTTTAGATAGCTATTTCTTCAGTCTTTCGAAAAAAAATTGTAAAAAAAATTTAAAAAAAATTTTTGATTTTTTTTCTTAAAAATCCAAAACTTTTTTGACTTTTTCCTCACATTGGGCCCTTTTTTTTTTTTTTATTCAAAAGAAAGCTTAGGTCATTGCCTTTAAGAGATATGGGGTCGCTTAGTGGGATGCGAGTGGGATATCTATGAAAATTTTTTTTTTAACTTTGAACCACAAAAAACGCTTCTTCAATTTGCACTATTAGGCGTGGGATAGCTAACCAGTTTTCGATTTCGATCCGCGATACCCTCTAATTTTTATAGGTTCGAAAAAGAAAGCACGAGCCAAAAAATGAGGGCGGTGGGGTGGGGCCATATGCCCCCCATCGGGGTCAAAGTTGGGCGTAAAGAGGTAAAAGTCCTCAAAAAGCCCCACAACTGCCCTAGAAACGCCCCTGGAGTAGTGCAATGTGAGACGAACCTCCAATAATTTTCTGCCCCCAACATTTTTCTTGAACATACCTAACCCCTATTTCCACTTCCTAAGGGGCTCCCATACAAAAGATTTTTCAAAAATTTGTTCCTACCATTCTAACTTACCCTAAAGTGCCCCCAAGTGGAGCCAAATTTATGACCGACCTCCATTATTTTATTAATTCCAACATTTTTTGCAAACATACCTACAATGTATCTTTAACCCTTAAGGTGGTCCCCATACATTTCTTTTATTTTTTAAAAATTTGTTTTACTAAACTAGCTCCTACCCAGTCGGCAAAAAAAATCACACCTGACATACTGCTGACTCTCCCTTTATAAAATTGCTGACATCTTCATACAATTTTTCAAAATGTCATCAATGACATGTCAGCAGTTGGTCAGCGGTTGTTTAAACGAATTGTTAGAGGCCACCGATACTGGTGGACACTGCTGACCAACTGCTGACATGTCATTGATGACATTTTGAAAAATTGTATGAAAATGTCAGCGATTTCATAAAGGAAGAGTCAGCAGTATGTCAGGTGTGCTTTTATTTTGCCAACTGGGTACCGCCCCTACCATGCCTCCTAGAGAGGCAAAAATTACAACCAACCCCCATTATTTTTTAGTTACCAACATTTTGTCCAAACATAATAACACCCTATCTCCACTCCCTAAGGGGCTCCCATACATTATAAAAACATTAGGACGTGGAAATAGAAGTTAGGTATATTCAAGAAAAATGTTGGGGCAGAAAATTAATCTAGGTCGGTCTCACATTGCACCCCTCCATGGGCAGATCTAGGGCAGTTTTGGGGATTTTTGAGGATTTTTACCTCTTTACGCCAAACTTTGACCCTGATGAGGGGCCATATGGCCCTTGATCCGATCTCGTTGAAAAATTGTGTCTGAACTACTATCCAATAGAACCAACCTTGGTGCAAATTTCATCCCGATCAGAAGACATCGGTTTCAAAAGTTGTGTCAGTTGACACGAAAATCCCCATATATATTAGTTCCCGTGGTTCCTATAAGGAGCATAGGGCCATAACAAATTGGTTCCATTGTAATTTGTCCGATGCTAAGGTTTTTATTTCGTTCCAGCTTTTATCTTGTGTGACAGCTTCAAGTTCGATTTGGCGACGCAAGGTGTGGGATGGTCTACCTCTTCTTCGGCTACCTTGGGGGTTCCATTCTATAGCGTTTCTTGTAACGTCGTCATTGGGCTTTCGCAAAGTATGCCCTATCCAGCGCCATTTTCTTCTTAATATTTCACTTTTTATGGGCTTTTGACCGGTTTCGTTCCATAATCTTGTAGTTATAGTAACAGGCCAAAATGTTTTCAGAATTCTCCGCAAGCATCGATTTATAAATACTTGCTATGAGTTAAGGTCTTTGGGGGCTGCATTCCAAGATTCGCAGCCATAGAGAAGAGTAGATTTAATGCAGGAGTTGAATATGTTCAACTTGGTTCTCCTTGAGATATGCGCCGATCGCCATATAGGGTTAAGTTGACCGAATGCTTGTTTGCCGCATTTAATTCGGTTTCGAACGTCATCACCAGAGCTTCCTTGTGTAGTCAACAAGCTGCCGAGATAGCAAAACGTTGAGACATTTTCATGTTCCTTTTGGTTTATTGTAAAAGCTCTGTTGTTGGAGGCATTTATTTTCATTACTTTGGTTTTGGTAATATTTATTTTAAGACCAGTTTTTGCTGCTTCAGCCTGAACTGCGTTAAGTTTAGCTTGCATGTCGTTGTAATTATGCGATAAAAGACAGATGTCATCTGCATAAATGAGGTCTTCTAGTCTACTATTAAGTCCCCATGTTATTCCCCTTTGCGTGCGTGAGGGTTTTTTCATTATGTTGTCCAGTACAATGTTAAAGAGGAGTGGTGACAGCACACAACCTTGTCGTACTCCGGTTCTGATTTGAATTTTGTCACTAACACAGCCTTCATGAAGAATACAACAGCTTGCATTATAATGCAAAACCTTAATGACGTCGACAATCTTGTCTGGGGTGCACTTGCATGTTAGTGCACTCCATATAGCTAAATGGGATAGAGTATCAAAGGCTTTTTCAGAATCAATGAAAACTAAGTAAAGCGGAGATCTCCATTCAACAGATTGCTCAATGATGATGCGAATACTGTTTACATGATCTATGCATGATTTTCGGGGACGAAAGCCGGCCTGCTCATTACGGAGTAAGGGATCGAAAGCGGTTGATAGTCTTATTAACATTTTGGGAGATTATTTTGTTTGCCATATTAATGAGGGTGATTCCCCGCCAGTTTTTACACTGTGACAAGTCCCCCTTTTTGGGTATGTTAATAATAAGACCTTCTTTTATCTCATCACAGAGTGTATTAGTTTGCCAGAAGTGTTCGATAATATGGTACATAATCTTAGCACTGACTTCGGGAGGTGCTTTAAGCAATTCGGGCAGTATATTGTCCGGACCTGGTGCCTTGTTATTTTTTAAACAGGTTATGGCTTCAATAATTTCGGTTTCTTCAGGGGGCTCCGTGGAAATGTCGTCTCTTACGTTGTGGTAGTCACAGTCACAAGGGCTGGCGCCAATGTGTGACGTGCTAACTAACATAGATGAATAGTGCTCCACCCATGCATTCATTTGATCTTTCTTTGAAATAATAAGATCCCCAGTAGATGATTTAAGAGGTCTGCCAGTGATAAACGTTTTTTGGGTAAGTTTCTTTGTAATTCTGTAAAGATCTTTGGTTCTATATGTGGCGGCGGCTGATTCTGCTTGATTTGCAAGATCATCGACCCATTTGCGCTTATCTTGTCGTGAACTTTTTTTGACTCTTTTGTCAAGGCTTTTATAAATGTCTCTAAGTATTAGATTATTTTTTTTATTAAAATAAGTCTTCTTGCTAGAATCTGAGAAATCTGGCATCTATCCTTCTCTGCTATCCGTTCTAGTTAGTTTTACAGTTCACGGATAAACAATTCTTTTTCATGATATTTAAATTAAAAAATTAAAATGTGGTCCAATGTTTAAAAAGTCTTCTTGTCGAGTTAAGGTTTACCTCTCGGAAAAAATAATAACTTTTGGGATAAAATGGGCTAAAATAGTTTACTTAATTTATCTCATAAAAAACTATGCGTATTAATAATTATAAATCTATATTTCCTTCATAACAAAATATTTGATTTATACATCAACAATCACCAACTTTAAATCTGTTATTGGGTTTTTATTTTTTCGTTAAAAAAACTATCTAAAATCCGCTTATTTAATATATATATAGAGCATAATGTGTAAACCACGTTTCCATTTAAGACCAATCCCACCCTGGCCAATAGCCAATTTATAAACTGCACAAAATTTTAAGTTGATAATTTTTTTTTTTTTTTTTTTTTTTTCATAAGGCCAAGCCTGTTTTTTTGATTTTTTGCTGTTTCTTAGTTGCTCTTACAAAGTAAATCATTGTTTCAATGATATTGTTTGTCTGGTTTCTGTATTTTTTTTTTGTTTAATAAAACTGTATTATTGTTGTGCAAAATTAAAAAAAAAAAAAAAAAATTATATCCATAAACAAGTTTTTGTTTATAATATTTCTTTAATACAAAAATTATCACGATTTTATGTCATATTATTTTATAAAAAAAAAATCATTGTCATAGCCAGAGGTAAATATGTAGTACAAAAATTCAAGTACTATAGACGGTCGAATGACTTTTTAAGATCGATTGGATTTAGTTAAGACGATTTGGGAGAATTAAAATTAATAAGGAATTGATTGAAAATAAAGTTATTAAAAAAGAAGGATTAAACCATTTTTCTTAAGAGCTAAGAAAGACGGAAAAAAACATAGAAAACATGTGAGCCAACTGAATGGTTATAGTAAAATATATTGTAGCAAAATATAACAGAAATCGTCCATACAAACAGAAATAATAAAACAAAATTCAACAAGTAGAAAATTTAAATTCGACTTGGCCGAATCTATGAATTCTCTCCTAAATGCCCTTTTCAAGTGATAGTAAATTTTATAACGTAAAAAAAATAGTAGTAGTAACAATTTTGATTAGAAATATTTATTTTGTGTAAAAAACTTTTTTTTAGAAAAAAAATTAAAAAAATTTTTTTGAGTGTAGAATTTTTTTCGAGTGTAATTTTTTTTAAGTGTAGAACTATTTTTGAATGAAAAAAATACGTTGTAAAATCTTTGTGCGCCTTACCAATGTTTTTAAAAAATGTCTAACGGTTTTTCAAAACCTGAAACGTTTTAATGTGAAACTAATCTGAAATTCACGGTTTTGCTAATAACTCTTGAACTACTGAACTGCTTTTACTGAAACTCATTAACAATGAGACTGGGAGAATGGCAAATATATATGCTAAGCTCTGGTGGCCTCAAATTGTCTTTCAAAACATAGCGGGTTTTTATCTCGTAAATTCGCGAAAAACCCTTGCCGAAATTCACTCATTTGCTTATTTCCAGCAAAAAAAGTGCGATGTACTTCTATTTGGAGTGCTTTTAAACTATAACAAATATAATGAAATACAACAAAAATAACAAAAACACAAGAAAAAAACGCAAAGACATTCTTTTCTTTTCCATAAAAAGGGATGTGGTAATGACTTTTTTTGCAGGGTTACTTTTGAACCACTGCACTATAGGAAATTTGACCCTTTTTTTGGCCAAAATTTTTTACAGCCAAACGGCTGGACCGATTTGAATGATTTTTTGGATTTGACTTTTGGAAGACCCTTAAGATGACTCATAAAGTTTTTCATACACTCAAAAAAAAGCTTTAGTAAATTTACCTAAAAAATTTACTAACAATTAGTTCAAAACAGGGTTTCAGGGGTTATAAGTTTTCGCATCTAAGATTTTTTAGATCTTTTATAGATTATCTGGTTTTCTTAACTGTTTCTTACTATTTTTTTGAGTGTACACTAACTTTCGAAGATAACAGTAGAAATTTATTTTAACAATTTTAAGAAGTGTCAGGGCTACTTTTTAACAAGGATTTTATTAAAAAATTTGATTTTTGAATTCCAAGTCGTTAACTACATTTCGAAATGCCACTACGAGCAGCTGCAGATGAAGCAAGAGCTAGGGGCTCAACTTCCCTATTTAGATCTTTTGAGATTTCTGTTGTAATTCGTCTTTTTGTTCTCACAGATTTTGACAAAAAAGTTAATTGCGGTCGCCCAGGTTTCGATTTAGTGGGGGCAGGCTGCGTTTTACATTTTCTTATCCAAGTATTGCCTTTAAGCCAAACAGCATGCTGTTTTTCAAAAACTTCCACTCCTAAAACTTTTTCAAGCCTTTTCATATTTATATTTGAACAAAATATTCTTGATTGCTCCTTTTTATATATTTTTTAAAGTTTTCGAATCACTTTCATCTATGTATGAAAAGAAATGTGCACAAATAGCGGCTCTTTCGTCATATTCGTTGTGTTTATGTCGCCATATATTGAATAAATCTGAATTTTGCGCGCATTAGTCACCTGGAAAAATGCGTTTTTAAAAAAAGTTTGCAAATATCCGACCTTGAAATTTAATAAATATGGAAGGTAATTGATTGTCCTAGAGAACTTATATGGTTTTGTAGCTAACATATGCTATCATTTTTTTTGTAAGTCTAAATAATATTCCAATTTATAATTCCATAAGTTAAAGTTAAGGTCACTTAAATTTTCCCAATTTAATCGATCTACTACATAGATAAGTTCACTAACATTTTACTATATATCATTAAAGTACTCACCTTCGACATTATTTTCCATTTTTTAGTTTTTAAAAATTATTAATTTTTATTATGAAAACTTTTATTAGAAACTATCACAAAATTTACTGCACTCAATCGTTATTTGACAACTAATTTAGAAATTGCAAGAAAAACAGCCAATAAAGTAACAGTAAATGAATTCTGTCCAAAAATTTAACAAGAGATGTTTACTTTGTTGTATTTTGTTTATATTAAAGCTTAAAAAAATAAGATTTGCAAAAATTTTAATTTTGACTTTTGGCCAAAAAATGGGTAAAATTTCCTATAGTGCACTGGACCAATTTTGCTGAGTTGCAGTACCAACCTGAACAGGTAAATGTGCAACATATATGCCTAACTTCAGCAGCCTCAGTAAAGTTTTTTAAAAGTAAGAGTGTTTTCAACAGACCGGCGGATGGACGGACATCGCTAGATCGTATTAAAATCGATCGAGGATCATGAATAAATATACTTTATGGGATCCTAGACCAATATTTGGAGGTGTTACAGACGGAATGACACACTTAAAAACTTTCTTACGTACAACAATTTCAAAATTTTTTCAAAATTTGGGAGTTCTGGTAGAGGAGAAAAAAAAATGGTGTTAACTTTTTGAAAGATCATATCGGAATTTCATTTTAGAAGCCTTAAAATTTTCCCAGATTTGTCCTGTTCTTGCAATTAATCGGTTAGAGTTAATTTTGAAAATTTGATCTGCGGGTATCATCATTTTTTAAAGAATTTATGGGGGGTAAAAAGAATGCCGGTATTTTATTGGTAAAATTTTCGCTCCTTGGCACAGTGGGATAAATCACCAATCTAGCGTCCAAAAAATAAAAAATTAACTATATCACAATAAAAATTCAACATAACACGATTAATCTTAGATAGTGGTTGCATATAAATCCATTAATAGTTTTAGGATTGGTACACTATTAAGAAAAATACAGGGCTTCAAACATTGGATATAAAAAAAATGAGCAAACGCACCTTTTTGAAGCTGCAAATTTGTTGTCACGTTATATTAATAGTATTGCCGGTAGGTTTAACTTATTAATTTTTTTTGATGAAGGGAGGACCCAAGTTTGTAAAAAAAATCACTAATTGATGTCACCTACCTCTGAGGGGTCGCCCCGGCAGTAAAGTTGGATAAACCTCATTTTAGCACATACTTTTAAATATTCAAAGAGATTAGAAAAGTGCTCAGCAAATGTCACCCTCAAAACTAATTTTATTTTAAACTACAACTAACCCGTAAATAAAAAATTGGCTGCCCTAGTCTGCCCGTGCGGTTTACACA
Source organism: Pegoplata infirma (assembly GCA_963921195.1). Lineage (NCBI taxonomy): Eukaryota > Metazoa > Arthropoda > Insecta > Diptera > Anthomyiidae > Pegoplata > Pegoplata infirma. Next base: position 46,566 of record CAWUER010000341.1, read on the forward strand.
ATTTTTTTTATAAAATATGCCGATGTCAAGTTGCTGTAATTGTACATGATTTTTAAATATTTTGGTACTTTTAAATGGTCCCACTCATACATATGAGGCACCGTTGGAAGGGTACTTTTTTGGTCCATTTTTTGGTTTTAATTTCTGGTACTTTTTTGGTACTTTTTTGTACTTTTTTTGGAACTTTTGTACTTTTTTTGGTACTTTTGTATTTGTTTGAATTCTTTGAAAGGAACCAACAAACTAATAATTAAAAGCCCCTAAAAATAACATATTACGGTATAAAGTTTGCAAATATTGAAAATTTTGTTTTAGTTAAAGTACCAGCGCTTTTTCAACAATAAACATTAAACAAATATATATACTCTCATACGATTTAATTGCAAAAAGAACATTATTCTTGTCCATACCTTCAAATATCCCAATATCTACGCCTAAAATTTTCTGTTCGGCAATTAAAAAAATCAATAAACCAATCTTTTAAGATTGGTGGAAAAAAAATATTGTTTTGGTTTTATTTTTTAATGTTGGGTTCTGAGTTTGAATAAATTTGCATCATATACATTTATATTTCAAAAAACCCCACCCAGCGCAACCTATCGGGTCGATACATATAATTTGAACTGTTGTCCAATCGTACCTAATATAAGAGTTTGTTTAAATATCAGCGCCGTCTACCGGTAGCAAATGCAAATAAAAAAGCATAAAAGCTTGAACCGTATCTATGGTGTAATTCTTAGTTGGATAGATCTTATAGTATTAATTGCACACACGATTTAATATATGATATGGTATTGCTCTTTGGCACTCATTTGGGTAGTCCTGTTTTGAAACAGGTTGTTTCAAGTTATAATTTTCTAAAAGCCTACAACCTCTACTATGTTTTCTCAATTGAACTTTTTTTGATCGGTCAAATAGTTTAGGAGATATAATTTTTTAAATGGTACTTTGGCCCACTGTGCTTGGGGTGGTTAAAGCATCCGAAAACGCGAATTTCGAGCTGATTTTTCTACAGAGCAAAAACGGCTAATTATATCGCAAATCTGATTTCACAAGTCGATTCTGTAGCAAAAAATAATACAACGGTCGTTTTTTGAACTCTTAAAAAAAGTTCCAAAAACTCACCACAGAGGGCAGAAATATAAGGTTTTTCCATTTTTTTCAAAATTAATTTTTAAAATATGCACAATTAAAGTTCATTTCCTGCTTAACAAAATGGTAGCAAAATTTTCACAAGCCGTTAAAAAGTTATAAACTCTCAAAAATGGACAAAGACACATTTTTTGAGAACTTTGACCTCAATTTTCTCGAAAACATGACGTGATAGAAAAATTTGAAAACCAGATTCAGAATCAGTATTGAAATGTTAATCAAAAAATATCATGAAAAATGCTCTCAATAATGCACAAACATGAGTTTTTTGTGAACTTTGATCTAAATTTTTTCAAAATCCTGACGTCATTGAAAACTTTGGAAACCAGGTTTGGAATCAACTGACCCATCCAACAAATTTTCAAATGTCGGTCAGTGTTTTATAATATTGTCATTAGAAAAACAAATTTGAAGCCTTATAACTTCTTAATAGATTGTGATAGATAGGTGCTTTTTATACCAATTTTATCAGCAAGAACTGCCTCTTCATCGGGCACCCCCAAAAAATAATTTATTTGTTTTTTTAAATCGATATTTCCGCCAACTACTGTGGATTTTTGGAACTATTTTTAAGAGTTAAAAAAAAACTGTCATTGTGTTAATTTTTGCTGGTGCAATCTGATTTGCAATATATTTAGCAGTTTTTCCTCTACAGAAAAATCAGCTCAAAATCCGAGTTTTCAGATGCGTTGAACCACCTCAAGGAGCGAAAACTTTTACAAAAAAATACCGGCATTCTTTTTAGCTCCCAAAAATCTTTTAAAAAAAATTATGATACCCGATAATCAGATGAAATGACATAGTTAAAAAACGAACTCTAATATCCGTATATAAAAGTATGGTTTCTTTACATCTGACGTGTAAGGTATATTTAGCAACTTGTAAAATAATTTATGGCAAATATTTTTGTAAACCATATTAGCCCTCTAACTCCCCCTTTTCTAACAAAGCATAAAAACAAACTGAAAAAGGGGGAGGGTGGGTGTGAAATGTTCTACAAAAACGTTGCCCATAAAATTGTTTTGAATATGTCAGAACTCACCAAAGCCCAAAAATTAACACAAACACCAAAAAAAGAGTCAAATTCAACTTTGTATCTTTTTAATTAATCCAATAATTGTTAATTTTTTCATGGAAAATCTTGAATTTGACTCTTTTTTGGTGTTTGTGTTAACTTTTGGTATTTAGTGTGCTCTGACTTATACAGTTAAATTTAATGACCAACATTTTTAGAGAACATTTCATTCCCGCCCTCCCCATATTTCGATTTTTTTTTACGGTTTGTTAGAATAGAACCAAAAAATACTGTTATGAGGGGGAGTTGGAGGGTTTTTTGTATTCCACAAAAATATTTGCCATAATATTTTCTACAAAGTTGCTGAACATACTACCTTACATTTCAGATGTAAAGAAAACATAGTTTTATATATCAATATACTGCAAAAACAGGCCAAAGCCTGGAAAAATTAATCACCTCTAAAATAAAATGTCGATGTGATTTTTAAAACGCCGAACTTTTGTTGGTCTACTCTAGCAGAATCAATCGTCAGAACCCCATAATTTTGGAAAAAGGTTAAAATTGTTGTACAGTGTAGTAAGAAAAACAACTGCAAACATGTCTACTATTAAATATAATTGTTTATTGCTTAACATTTATTTAAGAATATTTTGCCATTAAAAAAAATAATATTATTGGCCTTTTACAGTATTTTCTAAACAAAAACCTACATTTAAATAACAAAATGTTAACGTCATTTCCACACAATTAATTTTAGTTTCAATTCAATCTCTTCAGTGTGTTAACTCTACATAATTCATTAAAGTCATTATTACTATATATCAAACAACAACTACAAAACACCTTTAAAAACTAACAACAATCAAATGGTATTTGAATACACTGAGAAAAATTCTACCAGCATGTTGAGAAAAAACTTTCTTATCAATTTTATTCGTAAAAAAAATGTATGAAATTAATTTTTGCATATTTAACGGAAATTTTTTGTATTAAAAAAACCTTTGAAACTTTTTTTATAATTAATGAAACTTTCGTGCTTTTTATGCCGAAAATTGTACTTTGCTATGAATTTATCTTTCAAATTTAACGAAATTATATTTTTAAGGTTTTTATAAAAAAAAAAATTTCAAATAAAGAATGAAATATAAATCAATGTATTTTAGACATATTTTTTTTTAACTATACCCGAGTAAAAATTTTTGTATGGAGCAATATATGTTCTTATATTATTCCAGATCTGTTGATAGATCCGAGATTTGAAAGATCAGCACTGATCCGAAAAATGGATCGCTAAGATTAGATAAGTTTTAACCGGACGGATACAATTTGATCCGAAAAGTGGGTTTATCTAATTAGATCAGTTTTAATCGGTGGGATACAATTTCATCCGAAAAATGGTTGGATCTTATTGGACCAAGACAAAAAAAAAAAAGATTTTTTTAGCTGGATAAAAAAAGATAAAATTTCATACGAAAGAAAAAAAAAATATTACAAAAAACTTTAGATAAAATTTTATCCGAAAAAAAAAATCTATTTTTAGAACTATATATAATTTAATCCGAACAATAAAATCTATTTTTAGAACTGATAAAGTTTTATCCAAACAATTTTTTTTTCAATATTAAGATATCTATATATATAAAAGAGTAATGTGACTGACTGACTGACTGACTGACTTATTGACTGATTCATCATCGCCCAGCCCAAACCGCTGAAGCTAGAGACCTGAAATTTGGACTGTAGGTTCACCTCCCGGAATATAGATCCACTAAGGCTGGATTTTTGCCAATGTTGATTCTAAGGGGGTAAAAAGGGTAAAAAATTGTACTTTTGGTACTTTTTATATCTCCTGAAATAATGGTCGTGGAGACTTGAAATTTGGACTGCATGTTCGCCTCCCGGAATATAGAACCGCCAAGGCTGGATTTTTGTCAGTGTTGATTCTAAGGGGGTAAAAAGGGTAAAAAACTGTACTTTTGGTACTTTTTATATCTCCTGAAATAATGGTCATAGAGACTTGAAATTTGGACTGTATGTTTACATTATGGAATTTAGATCCAGTAAGGCTGGGTTTTTGCCAATGTTGGTTTTAATGGGGTAAAAAGGGTAAAAATCTGTACTTTTGGTACTTTTTATATCTCCTGAAATAATGGTCATAGAGACTTGAAATTTGGACTGTATGTTCACCTCCCGAAATATAGACCCACTAAGGCTGGATTTTTGCCAGTGTTGATTCTGAGGGGGTAAAATCTGTACATTTGGTACTTTTTATATCTCCTGACATAATGGTACTAGAAACTTGAAATTTGAAATTTCGGTTCACTTCCGGGAAAAAAGATTCACTACGGCTGGGTTTTTGCCAATGTAGATTCTACAGGAGTAAAATGGGTAAAAAAGTGTACTTTTGGTACTTATTTTTTATTTACTAAAATAATGGTCATTCAAACTTGAAATTTAGAATGTAGGATCCTTTAGTGAAATAAAAAATTCTGGAACAAGAACTTTCTGAAAATTCTGTACCGTTTATAAAAATTATTTTTTTTAAAAAGTACCTTTTATAAAAAGTACCTTTTATAAAAAGTACCTTTTATAAAAAGTACCTTTTATAAAAAGTACCTTTTATAAAAAGTACCTTTTATAAAAAGTACCTTTTATAAAAAGTACCTTTTATAAAAAGTACCTTTTATAAAAAGTACCTTTTATAAAAAGTACCTTTTATAAAAAGTACCTTTTATAAAAAGTACCTTTTATAAAAAGTACCTTTTATAAAAAGTACCTTTTATTAAAAGTACCTTTTATAAAAATACCTTTTATAAAAAGTACCTTTTATAAAAAGTACCTTTTATAAAAAGTACCTTTTATAAAAAGTACCTTTTATAAAAAGTACCTTTTATAAAAAGTACCTTTTATAAAAAGTACCTTTTATTAAAAGTACCTTTTATAAAAAGTACCTTTTATAAAAAGTACCTTTTATAAAAAGTACCTTTTATAAAAAGTACCTTTTATAAAAAGTACCTTTTATAAAAAGTGCCTTTTATAAAAAGTACCTTTTATAAAAAGTACCTTTTATAAAAAGTACCTTTTATAAAAAGTACCTTTTATAAAAAGTACCTTTTATAAAAAGTACCTTTTATAAAAAGTACCTTTTATTAAAAGTACCTTTTATAAAAAGTTCCTTTTATAAAAAGTACCTTTTATAAAAAGTACCTTTTATAAAAAGTACCTTTTATAAAAAGTACCTTTTATAAAAAGTACCCTTTATAAAAAGTACCTTTTACAAAAATTACCTTTAATATAAAGTACCTTTTATTAAAAGTACCGAAAGTGCTGAAACAATGATCCTAGAAAATTAAAATACAGAATGTAGGATTTTTCGATGAAGAAAAAAACATTCTGGAAGAAATACTTTTTGGAAATTCCGTTTCTAACGGGGGTAAGAAAGTGTACTTTTGGTACTTTCTTTGTTCCTATAATATTGACCTTAGAAGCTTTAATTTTGGAATGTAGGGTACTTCGGTGAAAAAACATTCTGCTAAAGTATTTTTTAAAAAATCCGTTTCTAGAGGTATAAAAAAGGCTTTTTTGGTACTTTTTATATTTCATGAAGTAATGATCCTAGGCATTGAAATTTTGAATGCTTCATTTTAGGAAATTCTGTTTCTAAGGGTCGCGACTGATTGTAAAGGGGATAAAGAAGTGTAAATTTGGTTATTCTTATATTTATTGAAATAATGGTTCAGAAACTTGGTATTTTAAATATAGGATCAACTAGCACAAAAACAAAGGTTTTTTGGAAAATTTAATTTTAAGGGAAGAGGTGGCAAATGGTTATTTTTACCTATCTAACTATTAAACTAAAAGCCCCAGAAATATCACCCATATTTTAAAATTTAAAATTTTAGAATAAAAAGGTGTACCTGGTAAAAGTGGTGTAAAATGGTACTTTTCATATCTATAAAATAACGACAGTATAAATTTTTATTTCTTTAACGCATATTATACGGAGAGGAATGAAACTTGCATGGAACAAAAGGAGATGGAATTGGAAATGAAATGGAGTAGAACGGGGATCGAAATGAAATAGAGCAGGGAACAATATGGAATGATAATTTTTACTCAAATTTATCGTATTTAACTTTTTTATTCCATATTTTTTCTCCCTATATGTTTTTTCACTCAAACTTATTTTTATTCCCATTTATTTTTTCACTGAAATATTTATTCACTTTAAATCCAAAAACCTGATATAAGGGCTCGAAAATTGTCAATATCTTTTTTTCACCGGAACGCATATGATAACGTACCAGCGAAGTTATTCAAATTGTATTGTTTAAATTATTCATTGAAATATTATTTTATGAAAGACGTAAACGTCCACAAGTAAATAAAACAAAGACTACCTAGGGGAATTTTTTGAAATCATAGAGTAATCCTGATCCTTCTATTACTCGGTATTCAATACAACCGGTAACGAAGTACCGGGATGGTAAGCTAGTAAATATATATAATTAAAATTTATTTAAAAAAAAAAAAAAAACTTCGAGCGGCGGGGGAATCGAACAGCTACCAACTGTTTTGTAATCGCAATCTCTACCCTCTGACCCAGCGGACGTTGTTAATAAATGACAACTTTAAAAGACTATGTTTTAAAAAAACTTAGAAAATTTTTGAAAATAGTTTATCATATATAATTATATCAAGTTTAACTTATATATAATTAAATCCAGTTTATCTTATCGTGTATATGATTGCATCAAATTATATTCGATTTGAATTTGAACAAAATTTTAAAAAAGACTTAGAAAATTTTTGCAAAAATTTGTGATTTTTTTTTTTTTAGTTTATTTGCTGAGCTAATAGGGGGTTTAATACTGAGTTCAACAACATGATTTTCATCTTCCAATGCTCTTAATTTTCCAAGTTATAAAGCTTTAAAGTAAAAACGGTTTTTGGCTTATGAGCTTCACATTTTTCATCGGATCCAAAGTTTCTTTCTGCCGTTGTATATTTTATAAAAATACCTTTAAAATGGTATAAAACATGTATAAACTTTTTTACTCACCAACGGCCAAATAATGAGTTTTAAGTTTTTTCGGAAGTTTTTTCAGACAAAAATAATTTTATCTGAAAATATTGCTAACATAAGTTCGAACCAAATACACTTTTAATTATTGGCAACAAATAAAGCTTTGATTTGAGCTTGATCTGAGGACTTTAGCTCTCTTAAAACCAGAGATATTGATGGTTAAACATTAAAGTTTTAAAATATTTTTTTCTTCGGATTAAATAATATATAATTATATCAAAATATAATTATTTTTGAAATATTTTTGTTAAAATTCAGGGATTTTATTTTTTTTAAATTTGAAAAACGAAAACGCATTAAAAAATCATTTAGATTAAAAAAAAATTTAAAAAAAAATAATTTTTTTCTTGACTTAGTCGGGAATCGAACTCAGGGTCCTCAAGAATTATATATTATCATATATGATGCAATATAGAAAGTTATATTACTATATAAAAAAAATATTTATTTCTAAATATTATCATAAAAAATAAATTTATCAATATTTTTAAGTTTAGTAAAAAATTAAAGCTTCTAAAACATATTTTCTTTAAAAAAAAAATTAAAAAAAACAACTTTTCTTCTTAGCTCAGCCGGGGATCGAACCCAGGGTCCCTAGGAACCATATATTAACTTATATGATGTAATATATAAAATTATATAACTATAAATAAATAATATTTATTTTTAGATTTTATCATAAAAATTTAATTATTTAATATTTTTAAGTTTAGAAAAAAACAAAAAGCTTTAAAAACATATTTTCATTTTTAAAAAATTAAAAAAAAATAGTTTTTTTCTGGGTTGAGCCGGGAATCGAACTTGGGGTCCCCAAGCATCATATATTATCTTATATGATCTTATATAAAGTTACACACAACTATTTAAGTAATATGCATTTTTTTAAAATTTAACTTTTAAAATCCAATATGCATTTTTTTAAGTTTTAAAATACAATGGATTAAACAGATTTTTTTTCTATTTAAAAATTTATAGAATTTATATATATTTTTTTTTTACTGATTTTAGGTGCTTTGAGAATCATATATAATTATACAAGCTCTCTTGTATACTTAAATAAAAATATATGTGATGCAACATTAAAAAAAAATATTGAAATACTGTCATATAAAAGTATGCATAATTATATATAAAATATTGTGAAAGAAAAAAATATTTTTTACCTTATACAATTGTATAACATTTTATATGGCGTTATATGTGCCACCATTTAAAATTATATATAGAGTTTAAAAAAAAATTGTATTTATATGGTACCTTACAAAACTATATACGGTATCTCATAAGCCATTTATAATTATATCTTTGATAATATTAAAAAAATAAATGTTTGATGCCATGTATAGTTTTATATAACTGTATATAGAGTTATATGTGCGACCATATATAATTATATTTGAAAAAAAAAATTTCGTTTTTTAAGATGGAACCATATATAGTTTTAAATGGTTTCTTTTAAGTCATATATAATTTTAAATGGTTTCTTGTAAGTCATATATAATTATATATATAATGATATTGGATTTTTTTTAATATGCTCGTATACGTTATTTGATATTAAGTCAAATATAAATATGTATGCAATCAGATTAAGTTATATGTGTCACATATGATTATGTCTCCCACATGTATTTATATATTAATATGGTTATCATTAGATGTAATTTTATATAACTCCATTTAAAAAATTTGGAAAAACTCAATGCGAGATATAATTATATACTTTGTTTGATATGAAAACACATTATTTCATATGGCTATATATACATACATCAAATAATGTAAAATTATATGTATTCATTTTTACTCGGGTACACTCAAAATATTTTGTAGGCAAAAACTAATGAAAAACACACTTAAAACCAGTGAATAAACAATTGAAAACCATCCCAGTAATTATTCATTTGTTTTAACAAACATCAACATTTATTTTTTACTGTTGACAAAATTTTCTAAAATAAATAAAATTAAACATTAAAAAATTACGTTTTTTTCACTCTTTTCTACCAACAAATTCGAAAAAAATAACCAACGAAAACATTAAAAATTAATGATAGTTCTGTTATTTTTACCAACAAATTTCAAAAAAATAACCTACGAAAACAATAAAAATTAATGATTTTGTAGGTAATTTTTTACAATTTTTTATTGAAATATTTTTTTAAAAATTTTTAATAAAATTTTTGGGGTATCGATCCCGCAATCAACTACATTCTGGCAAGACACTCTACCCATCGTGCCAAAGCCACTTGATACAAACATGTTTTTATATTTCTATAAATAATTTTTTGATTTTTTTTTCTACAAAAAAATAACCTACTTGTGTAGGTAAAAACTAATGATATCTAATTAAAAAATACCAACAATTTTCAAAAAAAATTACTTACACAAATTATTAAAAGAATAATCAGTAGTTTTTACTTACAGAACAAAAATAAATGACTTTAAAAATTAAATGGCAATGAAAGTCTTTATTTTTTAGTGTGTTATTTTTAAAACAAAGGACAGAAGTATTCATTAATAAAAACTGAACATCAAACAAATGTTTTTTCTTTTAAAAACGACTAAACGGAAAACTTTTTAAATAAACTACAAACAGTTAATGACATAATTTTTTGAGTGTACAAAATATTTCGTTTATTTGAAGAAATATTTCGTAAAATGTACGAAATCTTTTAAAAGTTTTTTTTTTTTTATGACGTTCGTTCGGTGTGTGCAATAGCAAATGTTTTCGTAAATCGTACGCAAGGATTTTTTCAGTGTACATGATGAAACAAGAGAGAAAAACAGAAGATTCTCAAACAACCCACAAAAAAAATATACGATTGTCATTTAGAAATTATAAAAAATAACAAAATTCTAAACAAGCTAATAATCATCGTTATTACAATAAATACACTATTTCCAATGGAATAACAAAATTGTAAATGATTTTGAATTCCAAATTTTAGTTTAGAATTTTATCCATTTCGCTCCACCTTGCTTAGTTTTAGAGATACGGGAATTAGAGGTCTGAAAAGGTCTTGAGAATATTAGGAACTAGATAACTCAAAAACTATTACGTGGAGGGCTTTCGGTTGTTTTGCGGAAGTGTTCTACGAGTAAGAGCTGTTCGACTTTTTTTCGTGTCGCCAGTATTTACTGAGGTAACGGTCTTGAGACCTCGATTTTTTCTTTAGAAAATTTAATCCGTTTTGCGCTATCTCTTCAATAAAGTTGTTTATTTTATAACTTCTATGAAGTTATTTACAAAATTCTAAGCAGTTCGCTTATGAAATGGTGTAAAAATAATATTTATTTCATAGTCATTTCTGTTGAGTTATGCAGTGTCGATTTTTGTTTTGTTTATTTTAACCCCAAAGGTGTTAAAATCTTAACAAATAATAGATTATAAAACTACTTACTTACTACCTTTCGAATAAACATTTAAAACGTGGTTGGAACTATTCTTTCTTTTACCAAATATTGTATTAGAACTGTATTGAAAATTTGTGCCTTGTCTCCTAAAATATTTGTCTTCATACTCGTTTTGTTTTTGGAATAGAAAAAATGTTATACTAACATTGTAACTGGTTTTTACCAGGTTTTCTTAGATTTGTTTTTCCTCTTTTTTTTTTGTGTGAGTACATTGTGGAGTAAACCTTCTTCATTAGTATTTTGTGTTAGTGGCCTACCCAAAACAAAATACTACCTGTTGCATTGCTGTTGTTAGTTATTTTACTGCCACTTTATGTTACTTTTAGCATAAGATTTTTATAGTTGCACTATGGGGTAAAAAATTTTGAAGTTATAATAAATTGTACTATGATGTTTACCAAGGCTTAGGAATGTTTGAGGTTGGCCTAAATAATGGAAATTTTATTATCCGAGTAAAAATTTGAAGGATTAGTACTGATTCGAAAAATGGATAGCTAAGATTAGATCAGTTTTAATCGGACGGATACAATTTCATCCGAAAATGGCTTTTGTATAATTATATAACACCATTTTTTGTATGAAATTTTATCCGTTCGATTAATAGTGATCTAATCATAGCGATCTATTTTTCGGATTAGTTTTGATCTTTCAAATCTCGAATCAGTACTGATCTTACTCGGATCAGTACTGATCTTTCAAATCTTGAATCAGATGTAATAAATAAGTATAAATATAAACATTTTTACTCGGATACTTATTTCGTCAAGAATACAATGCATCACTGATATTATTTGTTATCACACGGCAGAAAATTTTCAGAAATGAATTTTTATTTAGTTCGGTTTAAGTCCATATTAATTATTTCTGAGAAATAATAATTGTTGTACAATGAGAAAATCTGAAAAAAATCAAGTGACAACACAGGCTAAGTGGAGATGTCGACAGCTTTCGGAAGATGCCACCCTTCCATCATCAGCACTCCTTCGATTGCCACACACTTAATGTGTGTCAGATTAAAATTAGCCATTTAAATGAAACTTTTGAAGAAATTAAGAATTGGAATTACTCCTCTTTGTGTTGAATAACCCCTATTCACCATTAATTCGTGTTGTATTCATTTGGCAGAAACTTAATCCATCTTAACTTTTAACAGAGTTGTATTTTTCCCATTGTTAACCCTTAGTAGGACTTTTCAAATCTTGAAAAATGTCCGTTAGGTTTGAATTTTTGTTTCATATTTCTAATTCTTAGAAATATTACTAAATTGCAATGTACCTTATGAGGAGTAATTCCAATTCTTAATTTCTTCAAAAGTTTCATTTAAATGGCTAATTTTAATCTGACACACATTAAGTGTGTGGCAATCGAAGGAGTGCTGATGATGGAAGGGTGGCATCTTCCGAAAGCTGTCGACATCTCCACTTAGCCTGTGTTGTCACTTGATTTTTTTCAGATTTTCTCATTGTACAACAATTATTATTTCTCAGAAATAATTAATATGGACTTAAACCGAACTAAATAAAAATTCAGTTATAAAATATACAGTCCAACTATATATAAACACAATTAATACACAACTCATAAGGTACATTGCAATTTAGTAATATTTCTAAGAATTAGAAATATGAAACAAAAATTCAAACCTAACGGACATTTTTCAAGATTTGAAAAGTCCTACTAAGGGTTAACAATGGGAAAAATACAACTCTGTTAAAAGTTAAGATGGATTAAGTTTCTGCCAAATGAATACAACACGAATTAATGGTGAATAGGGGTTATTCAACACAAAGAGGAGTAATTCCAATTCTTAATTTCTTCAAAAGTTTCATTTAAATGGCTAATTTTAATCTGACACACATTAAGTGTGTGGCAATCGAAGGAGTGCTGATGATGGAAGGGTGGCATCTTCCGAAAGCTGTCGACATCTCCACTTAGCCTGTGTTGTCACTTGATTTTTTTCAGATTTTCTCATTGTACAACAATTATTATTTCTCAGAAATAATTAATATGGACTTAAACCGAACTAAATAAAAATTCAGTTATAAAATATACAGTCCAACTATATATAAACACAATTAATACACAACTCATAAGGTACATTGCAATTTAGTAATATTTCTAAGAATTAGAAATATGAAACAAAAATTCAAACCTAACGGACATTTTTCAAGATTTGAAAAGTCCTACTAAGGGTTAACAATGGGAAAAATACAACTCTGTTAAAAGTTAAGATGGATTAAGTTTCTGCCAAATGAATACAACACGAATTAATGGTGAATAGGGGTTATTCAACACAAAGAGGAGTAATTCCAATTCTTAATTTCTTCAAAAGTTTCATTTAAATGGCTAATTTTAATCTGACACACATTAAGTGTGTGGCAATCGAAGGAGTGCTGATGATGGAAGGGTGGCATCTTCCGAAAGCTGTCGACATCTCCACTTAGCCTGTGTTGTCACTTGATTTTTTTCAGATTTTCTCATTGTACAACAATTATTATTTCTCAGAAATAATTAATATGGACTTAAACCGAACTAAATAAAAATTCAGTTATAAAATATACAGTCCAACTATATATAAACACAATTAATTTTCAGAAATGTTATCAAAAAAGTAATTAAGAAATTTTACATGACCTTTTAAATACTGGATTGCCAAATTGATTATTTCAACAAGGTGCAAGGCTTTTGTGAGCATTTTTGTTAAAGTATTTTTAAGTAAAAGAATCAAGTGGATAATTGAATGTGTTAGGTAATGTGTTCTTAAGGTAATAGATAATATACTGATTGTTGTACTCTTGTCTGCATTACCTACTGCATTCTAAGGAGTAAAAAAAAATCTACTTTTTTCCATAATCGAAAAAAATATTTAATCGTCAAACAATTTTTTTTTTTTTCTGTAAAGACAGTTGAGCTCAGGCTCTAATTATAATTATGTATTATAATTTTTTTAATCATGTTATATGTGGTTTGAATTGAGAAAGGTGAGAAAGAAAAATTTATTTTTCTAAAAATTTAAGACATCCTGGTTCGTTTTTTACTAGTTTCATATGATCCAGTTATTATAATCATCAGTTAATATTCAATTTTATTCTATATGTGAAAATTATTAACAGATCGCAGCCGCCAGGGATTGAACCCATGATCTGTAATGTTTTTGCTATTAACTGCCTCTTAGGTACGATCACTCTAGACCGATACGCTAAGTTGGCTGTTAAGCAAGTATCAACTAAATCATGGTTTTTCAATTCTTGTGTGGTTGTTGCTGGTATTTTTTCGTACAGAAGAAGGTGAAATTGCATTATGGTGAATAAATTCAATTTTTTAGTAATCATCATTCGTCCTCCTCTCCTTTTCACCTTCTTCTGTACGAAAAAATACCAGCAACAACCACACAGGAATTGAAAAACCATGATTTAGTTGATACTTGCTTAACAGCCAGCTTAGCGTATCGGTCTAGAGTGATCGTACCTAAGAGGCAGTTAATATCAAAAAACATTACAGATCATGGGTTCAATCCCTGGCGGCTGCGATCTGTTAATAATTTTCACATATAGAATAAAATTGACTATTAACTGAATAAATTTGACATTAAAAGTTTTTCTGATGATTATAATAACTGGATTATATGAAACTAGTAAAAAACGAACGAACCAGGATGTCTTAAATTTTTAGAAAAATAAATTTTTCTTTCACACCTTTCTCAATTCAAACCACATATAACAAATTTTTTTTTTATTTCTACTTTAACAGTCATTCCTCCTAATCAAACAATATCTGTCCGATAGTGCCATGCTTCTTGGTTACATGTTTTATTTTTTTTAGAGCCATTTGTGCGTTCATTATTTTTTTTTGTTGAAAAGAGATTCAGTGAATGTAATTTTTTTCATTAAATTATAGAACACTATAAAGTTGGATGGGGTATTTCGAGTGCCAGAGTATGAGTGTGACTTGTGTTTGGGTTTGTTTTTTTTTTTTTTTTTTTATAAAATTGCAGTTTGTCTAACTTAAATAGAAAATTTGTTGTCTTAGGCTAAGGAAAAAATACGGTTTATTTTCTTTTTCTTGTCTTAATGATTACAGTAATTTTTGCTTTACCCTGTACTATATAAACACAGTGTGACGATCTACTAGTGAATTTAAAAAAAAACAACCCTCGTTTAACGGCATTAAATAGAGTTTAGAAGTGAGAGAAGAACACATTTTAAATTAAAAATTTTTAGAGTTAAAAATAGTAAACAATTGCTTAATATGGGTCTAAATGGAACTTTTTGTGTCTATTGAGATAACAACTCTAGATATTTTTTTTGTTTGTTTAATGTATTTCTTTCGGAAAGGA
The DNA here is from genome assembly GCA_963921195.1 of Pegoplata infirma. Classification (NCBI taxonomy): domain Eukaryota; kingdom Metazoa; phylum Arthropoda; class Insecta; order Diptera; family Anthomyiidae; genus Pegoplata; species Pegoplata infirma. Next base: position 61,575 of record CAWUER010000341.1, read on the forward strand.
AATAGAACAGGGAGTATTTTTTCTCCAATTTATGCTGATTTTTATCCACTCTATCCCAGCAAAAAAAGAGCTTACCATTCACTACAAAATTCACCACAACTTATGAACCAGATGTACTTCTTCTTCTGCTGAAACATTGATGAATTTAATATGGGCGTGACACACAAAGTATGTTGTTTTTTTCGCCACTTTTCAGTGGCGAAAGATTGACACTTAAGTATAACATATATCACTAATGTTTATTATGTACATATATATTAACATTTTTATCACAACTTCTGAAGTAGTGATCCGGATGTTAATATAACTTGACCTTTTGGAAGCGCTTATTTCACCACTTCCTTAGAAGAACATATTTCTTGGCATTTTGGGTGTGATTATGTCATTTTTATTTGGTGATTTAGAATTTCTAAGTTAGAAGTTCTTTTTTCACTTATTTTTGAAAGATTGATTGAAAGAGTATTTTTTTGTAATATTTACACTAAAAACACTGTTCGACAGCAAAAACCTCCCAGTGAAATTTCTAACTGGTCCTTATAGATTTTGGTCCCCTGCTTCCAAATCTACCGTTCAAATTTTTCTAGCACGTACCGTTTTTGAGAAATGCGCTGTTAAAAAGTAAAATAAAAACAATATCTTAGCACTTTTAGGGGTCCAATGTTACGTATTCTTACGTTTCTTCCACCAAATAGGACTTGATTTCATATAAAATGGACCTCCTGATTCCAAAACTGCAGTCCAAATTTTTGAAGCATGTTCTGTTTTTGAGATATTCGCATTTGAAAATTTTAGTAGGATTTATAAAGAATATAAGTGCGCAATAGTGGAGTTTGAGTTTTTCAAATGCCAATATTTCAAAAACTGTACGCGATAGAAAAATTTGGATACCAGATTTGGAATAAAGATGTCGTATTTTAACTAAATCGAGTACTATTGTGTTTGAGTAACTTAAGAATACGTTACAGAGGAGACCCAAATATTTCAATATTTAAACGCGAATACCTTAAAAACCTTACGTGATAGAAAAATTAATTTCATTGATAACACCGTCCGACACACTTTTGTACACATGGACCGGACCCGAAAATTCTGAAAGTAGGGCCAAAAAAAAAATACTCGTGTCTCCCAGTTTTTCTAGATCAATTCGCGTTTTCGCGAAAAACACAAAAAAAAAAAAATTTACAGTGTAAAAAAAATGTTCGCTTTTCAGAAAGTGGGGCTCAAAATAACATTCTTGTGTTTCCCGGTTTTTCTATATCAATTCGCGTTTTCGCGAAAATGCATTTTTTTTGCACACTTGAAAAAATTTACTACATTCCGAAAATAGGGCTTAAAATAAAATATTGTTCTAATTTTTCCATATTAATTCACGAAAAATGCAATTTTGAAAAAAGGTATTGCATTATTTTTTATAAATATAAAACATAAATATTAGTGAAATCAAAAAATGTCAACCAAACCATGTAATCGTGTAATATCTCTTACATTGGTTAAAGTATTCACATATTTTTTAATGTACAACGTCGTAAAGATTGGCGTTCTACATAACTAACAACAATCCGGATATTAGTTAGCTATTTTAAACAAGTTATTTTCATTTTTGTAGGCCAAATGTAAATACCGTCGCCAGTAACAAGTTCAATTTTTAAACTTAATACCCTGTTCTCACTTACAGTTAAAACCCATTTTTAGCAACATTTTTCGTTTTATGCTTAAAAACCATTTTTATGACTCGTTTTACCATACATTTTTTTGTTGTAATATGTCAAAATAAAAATGTTTTTAGCTCGTTTTAAAATTAAAACAATTTAAAACGAGTGGAATTCCAGGGGTTGAATTGAGTATTTTTGTATGTTCAGCGTTTTTAAAGCATTTTAGTAATATTGGCAACATTGTTTATTACTAAAATGTAAATAATACAAAAAAAAATCGTGCTATTTTTATTTTTAAACAATTCTTGAACATTATAAACAGTTATATGTATAATTAATGAATATAATTATAATATTTTAATTTTTTGTTGTTGAAATGTGTGCATGTTTATCAGCTGATAATGCAAATGTCAAAATAAAAACATAAAATCCAAAATAAAACGAGTGAAATCACGTGTGAACACTTTTGTTTAAATTAAAACAAATGTCGCTTAAAACAGTTTTTAGCTGCTCGTGAGAACAGGGTATTAACCGTTTATATCTTAAAAACCAATAACCCAAGAGCTTAATAATTGACTACATTTTAAAAGAGGGAATGTTGACGTTCTTTAAAATTCTTTCTTCTTCGTTCTTACCCATGCAAACACGGCTTCAATTGTGTAACGATTTTTCGACACTTTTTTCAGACATTATGGAACCTGACAATTTTGTTGTTTTTGACGTATTATATTTAGAAAAATAATAGGTTATTGCCCCATTTATTAAACGCGAGGCTATAAAGTATCATTTTGCATCATTGGTTTCAAGTTTGCTCATTGCATATCAATTTCTTGGTATGAAAAGATAATTCATAAATGAAAAATCGAAAAATGCTGTAAACTCCGTCTCCACGTTTACAAAAAAACTACTTAGCGTGTATCTGAAATATCGTCATATTTTGACGTATCTAGTTGACATCTAATGATTTTTTTTCGGAAACCAATTTCCGACAAATAGTTTTCGAAAAAAGGGCAAAAAGTGACGAAATGTAAACTCCGTCTCTGTAAACTCCGTCAACTTTTTTTCTTTTTTTTTTGCAGATAGCATTAAAAAACCTTATGTAGTTGTTAAAACCGACGCAAATATTAACACTAGTCATTCAAAAAAGTAAAAAAACTAATTTTAACAGAAATAATAATAAATTTATTTTACACTCAAAAAAAAAAACTGTAAAGTTGGCAAAAAATTTAGTTAAATTTTACTAAAAAAACACCTGATTTTGAACCTACTAAATTTCTAGTTAATTTAACAAAAAATATTTAGTTAACTTTTCGTAGAATGAATGTAGCAAAAAAACAGTAATTTTAACTAAAAATTCAGCTGAAAATTTCGTAACATTTTTTATTAGGTGAATTCAGCTAACCTTTTTTTTAAATAAAAAAAAAAAAAAATATTTTTCACAGCGTTAAGTTCAGCTTAAGTAGGACTAATGAGATTTGCATAGGAGGCTACACAAGAAATGTTTAAAATTTTCGACTTGACAAAAATGTTACAAAAAATCAGCAAATTAATTAGTAAAAGTTCGTAAACTCAGTTTTAAAGTCAACAAAAAAAATTAATTCCAAATTTGTACAAAACTAGTATTTTCGTAAATCGAACTTAACTAAAAAAAGTAGTTAAAACGCTGATTTTAACTAAAAATTTGCTAAAAAGCCAGTAAACTCGAGTTAACAAAAAAAAGTTTGTTAACTTTACAGTTTTATTTTTTTGAGTGTACATTTCCTTTTTTTTTTTTTTTTTTTTTTTAATTCTGTTTTTTATATATTGTTGGACTTTATATTTTATAACTGAAGTTTTTATTTATTTCGGTTTGAGTCCATATTAATTATTTCTGAGAAATAATTATTTTTGTTGTACAATGAGAAAATCTGAAAAAATTAATTGACAACACAGGCTAAGCGGAGATGTCGACAGCTTTCGGAAGAAGCCACCCTTCCTTCGCCAGCACTCTTCGATTGTTACTGGGTAAATTTCAACAAATTCAAATAATATACTACTATAAATGTGTAAATTTCCAATAATTTTTTCGTAAAACTACACATTCTGTGTAAATTTACCCAATTTATAGTAGGAAACTGAAATCATTTTAATTAGAGTGTATATCACATTTCATTACCCATTAGGGCTATACGTTTTTTACATTTTTTGAAAATATCAAAATTGGCATAGCACAGTCATATAGACCGTGAAAAACTATAAAGAAAAATGTTTTCACTTTTTCGCGGATGTTAAAAAAGTACACGCACCAAACGCGATGAAGTTTTAAATTACTATTTTTGTATTTTTTTTTTTAATAGCATAATGCAGCTATTTTAACTATGATTCCGCTTTAATCAAGTAAGAAACTAAAACTAAGGTAGGCGGGGAAGGTACCTATGGGGTACTACCCACCTTCCCAACAACATTTTAACGTTCATTTTAATACCAAGTTACCAAACTAAGCTTTAAACAATATGTGCATTTATTTGTGGAAAATAGTTTGACATATAGTTCTCAGATCACTGATTTTGGGAAGATGACTTTAAATCTCTGGAGGAGTCGCTAGGTAGATTTAAAAACGCTCAGATGCTTCTTAAGATATTGGGAAAAAGAAGAATCAATAATTCCAAACCAGCAAAGAAGTAATATTTGAGCGAAATGTGGCACTATGGTGGTCCAGGATATTTATTCTTTATGTAAATCAGCACGAACTTTAAATCTAAAGTTTGTTTCCTTCAATAAATAGACATTAGAATTTTTTTTAACATTTTTACTTGTTGTTAAATAAAAAATAGATAAATTTTGTGATGATAAAAAAAATCTTGAGGACTTTTAGAAAATGCATTTGGTGCGTGTGTTTTTTTTTGCAAAATGTTCGGAGAAAGCGATTTTGTTTAATAAAACAACATTGTCCATCACGTGGTGCTATGCCAAAAATTTGGTTATAGCCCTATTACCCATATGTTACGTTTAGCACGAACTTAATGAATCTATTTTTAACTTTTTCCAACACAGTTGTAATTTCTTACACTGTAGTAGATTTTCTCAGAGTTGCAACCCTTAGTAGGACTTTTCAAGTCTTGAAAAATGTCCGTTAGGTTTGAATTTATATTTCGTATTTCTAATTCTTAGAAATATTTCTAAATTGCATTGTACCTTATGAGTTGAGTTTTTTTTTTTAATTCTGTTTTTTATATATTGTTGAACTTTATATTTTATAACTGAAGTTTTTATTTATTTCGGTTTGAGTACATATTAATTATTTCTGAGAAATAATTATTTTTGTTGTACAATGGGAAAATCTGAAAAAATTAATTGACAACACAGGCTAAGTGGAGATGTCGACAGCTTTCGGAAGAAGCCACCCTTCCTTAGAAGCCACCTTTTCCTTAGAAAAATCCTATTAAAATAAAAAAGAATTAAAAAATCTTTAATAACAAAAACCAGAAAAAAATCCTAATTACAAAAATTGTTAGCAATTGTTTTAAATTACAATAAAATGTTTTCAAAGAAAATTCAAAAAATTTAATGTATTTTTCTATGGTGAATGTAAGCTCCGTCGCCAAAAAAATCATAAAATTGTCCATAAAATTTGTTTGAAACAATTTGAAGAAGAGATCTTTTATAGTTATATTAGTAGTGATGTAACATATCGATTTTAATAAAAAAAAAAATTACCAAAAAATTAAAATTTTTTGTTTATACATTTTCGTCACAAAAACACTTACATGATTCACAGTAGAATTACGGTCCTTATAAAAAAATTGCTAAAAATAAAATTCTCGTGTCTCCCAATGTTTTATGTATCTATTCGCGTTTTCGCGAAAATGCATTTTTTTGCACACTTAAAAAAAATTTACTACATTCGAAAAGTGGGACTAAAAATAAAATATTCACCTAATTTTTATACCCTCCACTCTAGTGATAGAGGGTATATATAAGTTTGTCATTCCGTTTGTAACACCTCGAAATATTGGTCTAGGACCCCATAAAGTATATATATTTATGATCCTCGATCGATTTTAAGTCGATCTAGCGATGTCCGTCCGTCCGTCCGTCTGTCTGTCCGTAGAAAACACGCTAACTTTTGAAAGACTTTACAGAGGCTACTGAAGTTTGGCATATATGTTTGTCATTTACCTGGTCAGGTTGGTATTGCAATATAGCCAAATCGGTCCAGTGGTTCAAAAGTTATGAGCAAAAGTGTAAATTGCGGCAAGGGTGTTTCGCGAATTTACGAGATAAAAAACACGATAACTTTCGAAAGACTATAACGAGACTACTGAAGCTTGGCATGTATCTTTGCCGTTCCCCGGGTCTATTTGGTATTAAATTTCAGCTCAATCGGTCCAGTGGTTATAAGTAAAACCCTGAATTTCAGATTAGCTTCATATAAAATGCCACGAGTTTTAACAAGTTTTAAAAGCATTGGTGGTAACTAAACAATGCTTTTCAAACTAGTTTAATTTTAAAGCAATGCTTTTTAAACTTGTTTAGTTTTAAAAGCATAGGTAACTTAAAAATTACACTCGAAAAAAATTTTACATTAAAAAAAAATTTTACACTCAAAAAAAATTTTACACTCAAAAAAAAATTTACACAAAAAAAATTTAGTTTTTTTTTTTACAAAAATTACAATATTTCGTGTACATACGTACGTGCATTCACTCAGAAATATTTTTACAGTAAAAAAACATTACACTCGCAAAAAAATTTACACCCAAAAAAAAAATTAGTAATTTTTCTTTAAAAAAAAAAAAAAATGACAAAAAATATTTTTTTACTCAAAATAAAATATTTCTAATCAAAATTGTTAATTTTTTCACGTTAAAAAATGTACTACCCTTAAAAAAAATGCATTGTGGAGGGTATTCATAGATTCGGCAAAGTCGAATTTAACTTTTCTACTTGTTTTAATTAATTTAGGAAAAATGCAATTTGAAAAAATTTATTGAATTATTTTTATTTTTATAAGTATTGAATATAAAATTTGACTTAAATAATATTATGATGACAAAAATCATTTATATTTTAAAGTTAAAACTACTGTGCCTCAATTTCATAAAAAAAGAGTAACTTCTGTTGTAAAAGTAATGAGTAAATATTTTTAAAGTTTTAGTTCAAAAAGTAAGTACGAATTGATTTTCTGTATTTTTTTCAATTTTCTTAAAACAGTAAATTATTTTATAATGGAGTGTTCTAAGCGAAATCATTTTTGTTATGTTTGTGGTTTATTTGCGCCTACAAAATATATGAGAAATATAAGTAAAAGTTTTGTTAATGCTTTTGAAGAATTTTTTATTATTTCGTATGTCCCGAACTTGTGGTACGCGCCCGAAGTGGTATGTGATTAATGCTATCGAGCTTTAATGGGAGCAAAGTGGAAAAACTCTGATACATGAGAAATTTCTTTTTAACTCTACTTGTGTGCTAAAAAGAACAAAATATTTTTTTTACAAATTTGCGAATTGATATGAAATAACAGAGACATAAATGCTTAGATTTAAACCCAATTTTTTTTTTAAGTGAAAAAAATTTTTTTTTAGCTTTTTTCGCGAATACGCGAATTGATCGCGAAAACCTAAGAGACACGGGTGTTTGTTTTTTAACCCCACTTTCTGAAAAGCATAATTTTTTTCAATTGTGGAAACTTTTTTTTTTTGTTGCATTTTTCGCGAAAACGCGAATTGATCTAGAAAAACTGGGAGACACGGGTATTTTATTTTTGGCCCAACTTTCCAAATTTTCGGGTCCGGTTCATGTGTACAGCCAAAAGTTGCAATTTGTTGGACGGTGTAATCAAACGTATATACTTCGAATTAAAAAAAGGAGTAACTACCCAGCCAGAAATTGCCAACCGTACCAAAACAAAAGTACTGGCAAAGTAATTTATTTTTTGTATAGCAAGCTCTTTTGAGTAAAGTACTTGGTTTTACCGAATTTAGTACTTTTCCAGTACTTTTTTACCAAACTAAAGACGGTTTCTTTATTTGAAATATTTTTTTAATAATTTAATTAAATTTTAACTTAATTATGTTGTAAAGTTATTGCAATAGTTTCATTATCAAATTTAGTAAGAATACACTTTGATTCTACTCTGTGGGTTCTGATTTCAATGTTATTGGCTACATTCAATTAAAATATTGACGTTCAAAAAAATATCAGGTCTATTCGATTCCTTTCTGCAATCTACTATTTTTGTAGTTTTTGTTAAGATAACTTTTGCAAATGAAAACTTTTTGGACAAATTTTTGGACAGTTAATTGCTTAAGGTTCCCCCAATATATACTTTAAAATGGACCATTAAATCATCATCATTAAAATGATTCTGCTATATTAAAAAAAAAATGCGATTTTTATCATGATGGTCCATATCATATAGATGTTTTTTGTTCACTATTCTTAGTGTTAGGGATGCCTTTATGATCCACTAAAAGCAAGTTTTTTATTAAAGACCAATTTAGAGGTTAATTTCGCGAGAACCTTGAAAAATAAAGAAATTCGCGAATTTAAGTTCCTAAGATAAAAAGCTTTAAACCAAATTTTACAAATTTTTTGTTACAAAACAGGCTGGAAATAATCTTTAATGACATATTGCAAGAAAACTGTACCATACATCAAAAAACGGAGTACGCCATTGGACTCAGCATGTCTCAAATAAATGGAAATGTTGGTCATACCTCTTATTTTCTAAAGTAGTGGTCACTTTTGTCATGCTGTGTTAATATGTAATTTATTTAAAATTAAAAAAAGACTTCTAATGTACAAATTATTAAATAAAAAAATTATTTTCTTCATACATTTTTAATTTTATAATGGATTATTTAAGTTAAAAAGCTATTTAAAAAAAATCTCGGATAATACTTTTCAAAGTACAGGGAAAGCGCTTTTAAAAGTACTTTGCCACTACTAAATGGTGTTATCATTTAGCATCTTAGCAAGTACTAAAAACCCAAAAAAAAGGTACTTTGCCACCATTAATACCACCTTATTAGGTACTTTGCCAGATCTGGCCCGTATGTATTTTTCTGCCTGGGTATGTATAAGGATCACAAAACTATAAAAATTCACGGCGAATTGATTGACCAGATTGTTCTGACCACAAGCCTAAACCTCAATTTTCAAAAAAGCTTAAACAATCTTTAATTTATTTAATTTAGGACCAACTTTTTTCGATTAAAGATATGGGGGTTTTCGTGTCAACTGACACAACTTTTGAAACCGATGTCTTCCGATCGGGATGAAATTTGCACCAAGGTTAGTCCTATTGGATAGTAGTTCAGACACAATTTTTCAGCGAGATCGGTCAAGGACTCCCTGAGTTAGAGGGGGTCGAAATTTGACATTTTGGCCAAAGAGGTGTTTATTCTGATCCATGTAACTTCTTACCTATTGTTTGTAGCAAAATGTGTCCCAAAGAGTTTAGATAGCTATTTCTTCAGTCTTTCGAAAAAAAATTATAAAAAAAATAAAAAAAAAATTTTTGATTTTTTTTCTTAAAAATCTAAAACTTTTTTGACTTTTTCCTCAAATTGGGCCCTTTTTTTTTTTTTTTTTTTTGATTCAAAAGAAAGCTTAGGTCTTTTCCTTTAAGAGCTATGGGGTCGCTTAGTGGGATGCGAGTGGGATATCTATGAAAAAATTATTTTTTTAACTTTTGAACACAAAAAACGGTTCTTCAATTTGCACTATTAGGCGTGGGATAGCTAACCAGTTTTCGATTTCGATCCGCGATACCCTCTAATTTTTATAGGTTCGAAAAAGAAAGCACGAGCCAAAAAATGAGGGCGGTGGGGTTGGGCCACATGGCTCCTCATCGGAGTCAAAATTGGGCGTAAAGAGGTTACAATCCTCAAAAAGCCCCACAACTGCCCTAGAACTGCCCACGGAGGGGTGCAATGTGAGACCGACCTCTATTAATTTTCTGCCCCCAACATTTTTCTTGAATACACCTAACCTCTATTTCCACTTCCTAAGGGGGCTCCCATACAAAATGACATTTTTATATAATTTGCTCCTACCGCTCTAACTGTCCATAGGGTGCCCCTAGAGAAGAAAAATATATGACCGACCCCCAATATTTTTTCATCTCCAACATTTTCTCAGAATATACCTACCCTTTATTTTCAACTCTTAAGGGGGTCCCCATACATTTTTTTTTATTTTTTTATTAGTTTTTAAAAATACATGATTTTATAACGTATGGGAGCCCCTTAAGGAGTGGAGATAGGGTGTTATTATATTCGGACAAAATGTTGGTAACTAAAAAATAATGGGGGTTGGTCATAAATTTTGCCTCTCTAGGAGGCACGGTAGGGGCGGTAGGAGCTGGTTTAATAAAACAAATTTATAAAAAATAAAAGAAATGTATGCGGACCACCTTAAGGGTTAAAGATACATTATAGGTGTGTTCGCAAAAAATGTTGGAATTAATAAAATAATGGGGGTTGGTCATACATTTGACTCCACTTGGGGCACTTTAGGGTAAGTTAGAATGGTAGGATCAAATTTTTTAAAAATGTTTTGTATGGGAGCCCCCATAGGAAGTGGAAATAGGGGTAAGGTATGTTCAAGAAAAATGTTGGGGGCAGAAAATTATTGGAGGTTCGTCTCACATTGCACCCCTCCAGGGGCGTTTCTAGGGCAGTTTTGGGGCTTTTTGAGGATTTTACCTCTTTACGCCCAACTTTGACCCCGATGAGGGGCCATATGGCCCCACCCCACCGCCCTTATTATTTGGCTCGTGCTTTCTTTTTCGAACCTATAAAAATTAGAGGGTATCGCGGATCGAAATCGGAAACTGGTTAGCTTTCCCACGCCTAATAGTGCAAATTGAAGAACCGTTTTTTGTGTTCCAAAGTTAAAAAAATAATTTTTTCATAGATATCCCACTCGCATCCCACTAATCGACCCCATAGTTCTTGAAGGAAAAGACCTAAGCTTTCTTTTGAATCAAAAAAAAAAAAAAAAAAAAGGGCCCAATTTGAGGAAAAAGTCAAAAAAGTTTTAGATTTTAAAGAAAAAAAATCTAAAATTTTCTTTTTATTTTTTTTATAATTTTTTTTCGAAAGACTGAAGAAATAGCTATCTAAACTCTTTGGGACACATTTTGCTAAAGACAATAGGTAAGAAGTTACATGGATGAGAATAAACACCTCTTTGGCCAAAATGTCAAATTTCGACCCCCTCTAACTCAGAGAGTCCTTGACCGATCTCGCTGAAAAATTGTGTCTGAACTACTATCCAATAGGACTAACCTTGGTGCAAATTTCATCCCGATCGGAAGATATCGGTTTCAAAAGTTGTGTCAGTTGACACGAAAACCCCCATATATATAATGGTAGTTAAAAGTCAAATTGCTTGTATGAAATTTGAAAAATTTATCAATAATCGATTTTCGTCTTTTCAATTTTTTAAGCTCTAAATAAAGAGAAATGAAATGCCATTACCAAATTTTGTCACCATTTTTGCAAAACCGAAATCTATTGGAAGCTGGACGTAGAAAAAATTGCATACTTCGTGTATCACCCTCATTCTAACAGTTTCAGTTCAAAAAAAAGTTCATATGTTGTGGTGATTTGATTTAATTTGATTTGATTTTTATTCCTAAGAACATATGAAAGATGTACTTCAAAATCATTAAGTAAAAAACTGGTAAAAGATGTTTTAATTGTTATTTTATAACATTTTTGGAAATGATTTAAAAGTACTTCCTACGGAATATGAAGTTCGGCACCTATCACTACTTTGTATGTAGTGAAACCATTAATTCTTTTTGACCCACTTCGTTTATTTTTTGCTGGGATGGTACAGGGTTAGTGTTTGGGGTCCGGGAATTCCCGGGTCGGATTTCCCGGGAATTCCCGGGAATTCCCGGGAAAACACTGACGGGAATTCCCGGGATTTTTTTTAATTTTTCCCGGGAAATCCGGGAATTTTGTAAAATAAACCTTTTTACATAAAAACGTTTATTTTATTATAATTTTTACCATTTTTTTTACATACAGGTATAATTACATTTGATATTTTTTGTATTTTTTCTATTTGGAAGAACAGTGCAAATATATATTCATAGGAAAACTGACCAAGTGTAAAAAGTATGTTAATATCATGAAAAAACTTAAAAAGTCAAAAAATATACGTCGGTTAATGATAATTTTGCTAAGATTGTCAAAAAAATATAAAAATTTTGAACCTAGAATTAACATTTCCAGAATAAATATTAAAAGTGCTGCCAACTATATTAGTTTTTTCTCGAATAACGCAGTTTTAAATTTTATTCCGATTTTTGGCTATTTTTTGCGGTTTTTTGTGAAGGAAAAAGTTGCAATATTTTTTTGTTTTGTTTTATTGTATTTCAGGATTTTTAACTTTTATGTTTTGGGTTTTTATGTTTTAATTAATTGTTTATCTCTAATAAAACGGTTTTTAATAAAAAGATAAACAAATTTTAATGTTTTTAATGATTTACATTAATAATGAAAATTTCCCGGGATTCCCGGGAATCCCGGGAAATAAATTATTTTTTTCCCGTTTCCCGGGAAATTGAAAAGTCCGGGAATTCCCAAACACTATACAGGGTATAACGAGGGTATAACGAGTATACCGATCAATTTAGAATTACTTTTTGAGTCGATTTAAAGGTCTAAAAAAATAGATCCCATCGGTCCATGTTTGGAATTGGGACCCATTTTCCGCAAATCACTGATGCAGGGCATCATATGGTCTGGACCGACTCTAACTTTATTAATTATTTTTTACAAGAAATTGTTCATTCTGTCAATATTTTTTATTACATTCAAAATTTTTTTCACTCATTTTTTTTCACTCAAAATATTTTTATGTCAATTTTTCATTAAAAATCAGAAAAAATCCACAAAAATTTTAATAATTCAGGAAAAAAAAAATCAGTAAAATTATGAAAATATCACCTTCTCCCTTTGGATAAATGTTAACCTGATTTAAATTATAACTTAAAAACTATTTTTCATTGATTTCGGCCGTTAATCGTGGATATTGCTAAATTGTCTATGAATTGCACTCATCAAGTTCAGAAACAAACGTTAATTGAAAGTTACAGTAACAGTAGCCTAGGTTTAGTTTGAGACTCGTGTGTTTACATTTTTTTTAGTATTTCCTTCAAATGTTTTCTTATTTTTATGGCTGTTGTTGCAGTTGTTATTTTTTCTTTTCAATGGGTTTTTGCATAATAGTTTCCCATTAGAAATGAACATAGTTTTTCTGCTGTTTTATTTTTTTTTTATGTGAAAAACATGTTTTTAGACCTTAAAGGAAAATTGTTGTATTGCGGTAAATGAACTCTTTTTTCTATATTCCTATAAAATGTTTTGATAAAAAAAAAATATTTAAAAAAACAGTTACTTTTTTGTTAAACATTGTAAAGGAATTTTGGCAATTTATGTGGTCCTTAACCAATATAGTCGGAAAGGTTGCGAGATTTTGACCTTATTAATTTATAAACGATAGATTTTTGAAGACATTGGACTAAAACAAGGAACATTTATGTAATCTCTAAATGGGACGCCCAAAATTTCCATAAAATTAAAATTAGTTTTCTATAGCACCAAATTTTATACAAACTTAAGTATTACTGAGTTAGACTAAGTACGGTACAATGGACTATTTTAAGTCTGAGCGCCATGGACTGCCTAACAATGTTTTTATTGTAGGTTTGTACAACCCACCCTCAACTCAACTAGACTAATTACACTGTTAAACAAATTCATAGGAATTCGCGCTACCATTAATCAGAATATATTAGTTAAATAAATTTTGACCTCGAGATGCGAAATCCGCCTTCCAAATCACAAAAGGTTTTTCAGATATTCGCGTTTGAATAGTAAAAAAATATATTCTTTATTTGCTCACGCAAAAAAGGACTAGATTTTGTATAAATGATACCTCTTGATTCCAAATCTGGCATTAAAATTGTTCTACCTCGTACCGTTTGTAAAACATTGGCGTTTGAAAAACTCAAACTCCACTGTGACTTACGCACCTACATATATTTTTTATAAATCACACAAAAATTTTCAAACGCAAATATATCGAAAACGGAATCTGTTAAATCTGATTGCAGTTTTGGAATCAGGAGGTCCCTTTTATATAAATATAAGTCCTATTTTGTAGAAGCAACGTAAGAACACGTACCAGTGGACCCCCAGAATTGCTAAAATATTGGATTTTTGACTTTTAACAGCGAATATCTCAAAAACGGCACGTTATAGAAAAATTTGGATGGCAGGTTCGGAATCAGGACACCAAAAGGATCAGTTAGACATTTCATTGGGAGGGTTTTTGTGTCAAACAGTGTTATTTTAATCAGTAAAATTTTTGAACTGGCACAGTAAATACTATTTGCCAAATAATATTATTATTTTTTCATTATTTAAATATTTACATATCGCTCATTTACTTGTATAGTGTCATAACTCAAAATATGTCGTTTTTGGGTAAACAATACCGAATTATTTGTTTACATTGTGTCAAAAATTCGTATTAATATCTTCTAAACTCACCGTTTGAGAAGAGAACACGCCATTATAACATTTTCTATGTACGGGCCTTTTGCAATGTAAACCAACTTTCAATTGTAAACTTTAAACAGGTTTTATGAAAAATCAAACATTTTGCGTTATGACACTATACAAGTTAATGCGCGGTATGTTTATTACACCGTCTGACAGCCAATATTAAGCATGAACCGGATGATATACGTAGAGATCAAATGGAGTAAAACAGCATTTACAGTTTTTCATTTCATGATCCTGTTTCCTTTTAAAAGGACTTCAAACTTTTAAAGGATACGTTTTGGAAAATATTTGTAATTGTCCTAGAATAACACTGGTGACGGCAGATAAAAGAAGAGTATCTCCCCTAATTTTTCCATTTTGCTATATCAGGATAAAAGGATGTGAATAAAGTCATTTTAAAACTTTATCAAAATATTTTGTTGAACATTTTGAATGATATTGAAGGACACATTTTTGAATGGACGTAGCTTACCTCCTTTTTCCTGATATGTAAAAATAATAAAATAGGAAAATTAGGAGAGATCCTCCTCTCTCATTTGCTATCATTAGTGGCCTCCTTGGACAAGTCAAATATTAAAAAAATATTTATTATAAAATTTAATTCTCTAAAACTTTGAAGTCCTTTTAAAAGGAAACAGGATCACGAAATGAAAAACTGCAAATGCAGTTTTACTACATTTAGTCTCTAGTTTCACGTATATTTCCACTTCGTGTTCAACGAATTTTTTATTTTTGCCGTACGGTGTTATTCATCATAAATCATTCCAAAGAATCTAATATTTTATTCACACTGCGAATTTAGGTGTATCAATTAAACGTGTTTTAGATCAATTAAAGATAAATACTAATTAAAATACAGTGTCAGTCAAAAAAAAATAGCACAAAAACTTATTTTTTAAATTTATTTATTTTGTATGAGTCGTTCTGCTTTTTGTGGGCTTGGGTTTTTGGCTTAAATCGGCAACAATAACCATAAAGATCAGATTTTATTAGTTTTTAATACTTTTAAGTAACATTCAGACCTTATTTTATGCGCATTTCGTTGGCGCACCACATTAGGGTGGTCCTTAAAAAAAAATTGGATTTCTGCACGGAACGCCCCCTCAGTTTATTAGGATTCATGAAAAAGTAATCCCAATATTTTTTCAAAATTTTCGAAGATGTTCTTTAGGTCTCGACGGGCATACTTGATTCTTTACTAAATAAGGTCAAAAAAATCTCCTTTTTATGCGATCATTCATGTCCAAAGCCACAATTTCATAGTTTTTAAAATTTTATTAACTTGAGGGGTATGTCACAGACTCAATTCCGTTCGGATTTGAAAAAAGTGGTTTACTCGTAAAACGCAAAGCGAATATTTTTTTTCGGAATGAAACCACTTTTATGCATTTCAATTCCACTTTGATTTTTGAAAGTGATTTCATTCCGAAAAAAATAAAATTCGTTTTGCGTTTTACGAGTAAACCACTTTTTTCAAATCCGAACGGAATTGAGTCTGTGACATGCCCCTAAATTTCAAAATGTCAAAATTTTTTGCATATTTTCGTTGAATACGTCTTGGAGAATAACACCGCTCTACAAATCTGAGGTTTGTCGCTGCGTTTTGAATGAAACCAAAAAAAGTTTATAGGTTTTGGTTTCCCGATTTCAAAATGGTTACTCAAATTTTTCTATCACGTCACAATTTTGAGAAAATCGCGGTTAAAGTGTCAAAAAAGGCCCATTTTGGCCATTTTTGAGCGCCTTTAAAATAAGATCCTGACATGCGAATGACTTGATATCAAGCTCATTCGAAAGTTCGTAATTTTCCCTTTAAGACAAAATTAAATCGTATTGAAATTTAATTTTTTATAATGGTGAAAAAATCATTAGACACAAGTGCTTTAAATCTAAAATTTACGTGTGTATTTGTATGGAAATTTGTTAAAAAACACTGTGCAAATAAACTAAATATTTAAAAAATGGAAGGTTTTTTGTTAATGATGTTTTTACCATTTTAGAAAATTAAATTCCAAGAACATTTCATCTCATCTTATAGAGAAAATCACATACTTTTGAATGAGTTTGATACCAAGTCAATCGCATGTCAGGATCTTATATTATAAGCTTTCAAAAAGGGTCGAAAATTGCCTTTTTCGGCACTTTAACCGCGAATAACTCAAAAGCCTGACGTGATAGACATATTTGGGTTGCAGATTCGGAATCAGAGCGACAAACACTACCTAAATCACTTACCAGAATCCAATACGCATTTTCATGTTGAGCTGTGTAATTGTTTATTTTTAGGTATTTTTTGCTCTTTTCATTTAACAAATCGCTCATTTACTTGTATAGTGTCATAACTCAAAATATTTGATTTTGCAGAAAACGCGTTAAAAGTTTACAATTGAAACTGGTTTTTCATTGATAAAGGCCGGTACGTAGAAAATGTAAAAATAGCGGGTTATCTTTCTAAACGGTGTTTTTAAAAGAAATTAATACGGATGGTATAACGAATAATTCTGTATCATTAACTCATATTTTGAGCTATGACACTATATAAGTAAATGATCAATATGTATTTACCCAGGCAGAAACTGCCAACCGTTCCAAAGAAAAAGTCTCGGCAAAGCACTTTATTTTTTGTGTAGAAGGTAGTATGAATTCAAAAAAGTGCTTTCCAAGCGCTTTGTCAATGTTTTTCTTTTTAAATCCGTTCAAAGTATAAATATTTTATTAAAATTGATTAATTTTCATAACAATCGGATTTTTTTTTATTTCCTTGCTGGATAAGTGGCCGGTCCTTGATAGTTCTCATGATATGTCACTTATACACAATGCCCTACATATTACAAACTTGACACCTTTTATGTAAAAACACCCGTTTTTTTCGTGAGGAAGTGTATTAAACTCCGGGTATTATATATTTCCTAAAAGCATTTTTATTAAATTTTTTATTCCAAAACGCAAAGAAAACTGCAAACAAATTTTTTCCGGGATTTAGAAAATTGTTCAAAGTTTGTTCAAAATTGTTTTATCCTAACACCTTGTACTAACTTTATTCCTTAGTTTTAAAAATTTATCTAATTTAAAAAAATCGTTATGGAGGGTATTAAGAGATTCGGCCAAGTAAAATTTAACTTTTCTACTTTTTTTTAGAAAAAAAAAAATGCAATAATCATATTTTTTCGGGTTTAGAAATCAATTTATATTCCCAGACAACTTAATTGAATTCGCACACATCAATATCTTACATCATAATAGAAGTTAAAATTATCTTAATGTACTTTCAAATTCATTTACAATAGTTAGTTAAAAAAAAAATTGAAATTTGCTATTGCGTCATTTGTAAAAGATGAAAAAGTTTCAAGTCTCATAAAAACCGTTATAACTGTCAAAAGAAAAATTGTTAGATAACACTTTGTCTGTTCTATGTAAATCACCCAAAACGTCTCAAAAATTTATTACCATACATCAATCATCTTTATTTGCATATAAATTTCAACAGTTTCAATCATCAATCAATCATAAACAAGAATTAAATTACATTTCAACAATCCTGCCAATTTGATTTTATATGCATAAAACATTTCAATTTAAAAAATTCCTTGCAGTCATTTTAATCACACATATAAATCATATAAAATGCATCAATTTGATCAATTTATAAATAATGAAAATTAACAAACATTAAAATGCACAATAAATATGATTCAAATGTTATTTAAAATATTTATCATGCTACTATTTAGTTAAGATATAGGCTAAATTGTTATTAACAAATAAAATTACACAATATTGAGATTATAAGCTAAGCAATTATTTGAAAACTGGGATTATTTAACATACAGAAACATAGAATTATGACACCGTCCGACAAAAATGAAAAAATGTTATTGAAAACGAACTGGATACTAAACGTTTAAAACTAGAGACTAAATGTAGTTAAACTGCATTTACAGTTTTTCATTTCGTAATTCTGTTTCCTTTTAAAAGGACTTCAAAATTTCACAGGATTAAATTTTATATTTTTTTAATATTTGTACTTGTCCTAGGATGCCACCATTGATATCAAATGAAAGTGGAGGATCTCCCCTAATTTTCCTATTTTAAAATTTTAACATATCAGGAAAAAGGAGGCAAGTTACGTCCTTTCTAGAATGTATCCATTAATATTATCTAAAATTTTCAACAAAATATTTTGAAAAAGTTTTCAAATGACTTTATTCACATCCTTTTATTCTGATATGGCAAAATAGAAAAATGGAAAAATTAGGGGAGATCCTCCTCTTTCATTCGACGTCATCCTAGGATAAATAAAAATATTTCAAAAATATTTTACAAAATGTATTCTTTTAAACATTAAAGTCCTTTTAAGAGGAAACAGGATCACGAAATGAAAACTGTAAATGCAGTTTTTTTTCATTTGATCTCTACTTTCGGACATGAATCATCCGGTTCATGTTTAATATTGGCTGTCGGATGGTGTAATAGTTTCTATTAAATCAATTTTAATTAAATTAATTGTATGTTATGAGAGGTTTTATATATGATTTGTGAAAATTTTTTTGCCATTGTATAACAATTGTCAATCATATCATAATCAAAGCAATGATTTTTAATTGAAAAAAGTGTATGTATGCAATAGTATCTTTCTTCCTTTACTTAATTTAAACTTACCATTGCACAGTGGGATTTATAAAATAAGCGAGTATTTCTTTAATAACACAAGATTTCCACATAATATGGGGAAGATTTGTGTGTCAGCTAACACTGCGCAACATGATTTTGAATCCAAAACCGCCAAAGGGTTATGAAATCTTAGCTCGTGTTCTCTTTTCATGGCCTACTGAATTTTTTTTTTTTTTAACCCTCCCCAGGCAGAAACTGTCAATCGTTCCAAAGAAAAGGTCTCGGCAAAGCACTTTATTTTTTGTGTAGAAGGTAGTATGAATTCGAAAAAAAGCTTTGCAAACGCTTTGCCAATGTTTTTCTATTTAAATCCGTTCAAAGTATAAATTTTTTATTAAAATTTATTATTTTTTTATTTCCCTGCAGGATAAGTGGCCGGTCCTTGATAGTTCTCGTGATATGTCACTTGAACACAACGACCTACATATTACAAACTTGACACCTTTTATATAAAAACACCTGTTTCTTTCGTGATACATCACATGTGAAATGTCACTGGGCCTATCCGTTTGAAACACTACCCGATTCGGTTAAATACACCACTTTTTTTCGGGACTTTTCCAAAATTTTTGCTAAGAGCATTTTTAATAAATTGTTTATTCCAAAACGCAAAGAAAACTGCAAACAATTTTTTTCCGGGACTTGGAAAACTTTTCAAAGTTTGTCCAAAATTTTTTTATCCTAATAAATTAGTCAATAAATTTTTTATCCTAATTTAATAAATTTCTTTATTCAAATAAACATCAAAAAAAGTTGTGTCTTATGGACTTAAACAATTTTGATACGTCCCATTCTTTTGTTCTAAAAGTGCTATAATAGTACCATATTTTTTGTTTTTGAAAGCGCTTTAAAATAGCAACGGCATACCGTTTACCGTGGTTATCATTTTGGACGCTGGGGGAGTACTAAACTGTGGTGCTTTCCCAGCACACAAGCGACCATAAAAGGTACCTTGCCAGCGCTTTCCCGTTCGTATTTTTCTGCCTGGGTCATCTCCCATTTTAATGGATGAATTTAGTCCTTTTTTCAATAACCTTATTGAACACCACTAAAACATTTAAAGAGTTTAAATGTTCTACAAACATTTTCTGCATCCATTTTCACTAGGGGTTGTAAAAGTCCAACAGTTTATGTTTCACCAAAGTTGTGTGAAACAAGTAAAAAATGTGATAAATCTACTTTTGAGCTAAGTAATGTTAATAGATGTTTTCAGTGAAATCCAAAGGCGGTTCTTTTCATGCAACGTATTAACCCTATACCTCTCATTTTTAGGGGTCATTTTAATACATTTTTTTTTCAAAAATCCTCATTAAGGTGGAACGAGTAATGATTTTTTTTTCGAATTTCTTCTATTGCCGAGCAAATTATGGTTCCTTTGGGCAAAAACTAATTTTTAAATTTTCAGCCCAATCGGAGAATATTAATACTCAAAAAAGTTTAACGTTTAGTTGTTTTATTAAGAAAAAAACATTTTAATGTTTAATGTTCAGTTTTTAGTAACGACTACTTCTGTGCGTTGTTTCAGAAGTGACATTATAAAAAATAAAGACTTTAATTAACATTTCATTTTTAAACTCATTTATTTTTGTTCTGTTAGTAAAAAAATAATAATCTTTTAATGTTTAATGATTTGAAAATAAAAAT
The DNA here is from genome assembly GCA_963921195.1 of Pegoplata infirma. Classification (NCBI taxonomy): domain Eukaryota; kingdom Metazoa; phylum Arthropoda; class Insecta; order Diptera; family Anthomyiidae; genus Pegoplata; species Pegoplata infirma. Next base: position 82,114 of record CAWUER010000341.1, read on the forward strand.
TACTGTTTTTAGTTTCTTAACACAAAAAAGGTCTGCAGTTCGATTTGAAATTTGGATAACGCCGTCCGACAAAAATGAAAAAAGTCGTAAAACGCGAACTGGATTAATATACGTTTGAAACTAGAGACTAAATGTAGTAAAACTCCATTTAAAGTTTTAATTTCGTGATCCTGTTTCCTTTTAAAAGAACATTTTAAAGGATCAAATTTTATAAAATACTTTTTTTTTAATATTTGTACTTGTCCTAGGATGCTACTAGTGATAGCATCTGAAGGAGGAGGATCTCCCCTAGTTTACGTATTTCATTATTTTTACATATCAGGAAAAAGGAGGTAAGTTACGTCCTTTCAAAAATTTATCCTTCAATATCATACAAAATTTTCAACAAATATTTTGATAAAGTTTTTAAATGATTTTATTCAAATCATTTTGTCCTAAAATGGCGAAATAAAAAACGAGAAAAATTAGGGGAGATCCTCCTCTTTCATTTGCTATCACAAGTGGCACCCTAGGTTTGAAGTCCTTTTAGAAGAAAACAGAATCACGAAATGAAAAACTGTAAATGCAGTTTTACTCCATTTGATTTCCACTTTTATTCGAATGTCATCCGGTTTACGTTTAATATTGGCTGTCGAACGGCGTAATAACTCACCTGCTGGTGAATAAAAGCTTTTTTCACCAGGTGGTGAAAAAAACGTAACATAATTATTTTTCAACAAAATTTTTTTTTCATAATTTTTGAATCGAAATTTTTTTTTCAGCAATTTTCATAATTTTTTTTTTCCAAATATTTTTTTATCAAAAAATTTGTTTCATCAAATTTTTTTTTTTCAAAAACTTTTTCCGTATTTTTATACCTTACACCGCACTTTGGTACAGGGTAAAATGAGTTTGTGCTGATGTTTGCAACTACCCGAAATATTAGTCCTAGACCCATTTTTAAGCATACAAATCGACGCAGAATCACTTTTTAAATCTATCTATCGCAATTATAAATCGATTTGACTAAAATTTCCAACTTTAGCATCTTTTGGTTCAAGGACGAATCCAATTGAAATTAAAAAAATCGGTTTGACCTAGCCCCCATACAAACTTCCATCCTAAATTTAGCTTATATCCTTCGGTATCCTTTCGAATTTTAGCACGTCAACATATTTCGTATTAACAAATCATTGTTCCACATTTTAAAAGAATCGGACCAGTCCTACTTGTAGTCTCTCTCAAAATTCATGAAAATTGGAAATGTTGTGGTAAAATTTTGTTTGTAGGTGTTAAACGTATAGTTTGGTAACCTTATCAAATTTGACTTTAGTTGGACCATTTCTGGATCTTCATGAAATTTGGATATATTGTTAAGAACGAAAATTAATTCGACACGTATTTTTTTTTAGCAGCCCAAACTCATTTTTAGGGAGGGGGGGAGGTAGAGAAATTGACCTTTTTCAGTTTTTTTTGGGATTTACGCCTATTTTAACAAAATTAATATAGGCATGTGGTATCAGATTAAAGGTATTAAAAATGCCTATCTCGTGGTGCTAACAACGGGCCAAAGAAGTTAATATTTTTCGACTTATTAACAAAAATGTCCTAAAATTTCAGTATTTTACTCAATATGACGAAAAGTTGTGCATGTTTGGACACGTTCTTAGCACACGTAGATAGGTTTTCCAAAGACCTTTCATTTGGTATGTAACATGACTAGTTTTTTTTGCAAAATATAGGAGATAAATAAAAAAACTGAAAAATGGCCTTGTCTTCCCCGCTCCTTTTTACCCCCTAAATACAAAATAAAACCAATTCCATAAAGATCCGCGGGTGACACTAGCGAGACTTCCCTTATCAGTACCCATACAAAAATCCCATATTCAGATAAATCGGTCTATTGGCAACAAAAAGAAGCCTATTTCACTCAAATTTCGTTTGTGTTTGTTTTTACACTAATTTAAGATCTAACAAGATATATATCAAATCGGATCCATGTTTGGACTCGAGACTCATTTTCCGGGAAACACTGGTGTAGGGTATTATATAGTCGGTCTTAACCGATAATAACACAGGCACACAAAAAAAAAAAGTGGCCACACCCAGAGGGTAGACCCAGTTATTTATAGGTTTTTGGGGCCGCTGAATCCGAATATGACCATTAAAAATCATTTCAATTGCCAGTTTTCCCCCTACCGCCCCCCTATAACCCCCCAGAGGATTGACTTTTAATTCTCATAGAAACTTAAAATTAATGTGTACTTTTATGTTTTTTTTGGCAGCTGAAACCTAAAATGACAACAACAAAATTATGTGACCCTTCCCTCAACCCCTAGTACGCCCTTACAACCGCCTGAAGGGGGATGAATTTTGAGTGATTATACAAAATTAAGATGTATATGGATTTCTATGTTTTTTGGACCGCTAAAACCGAATATGACTACAAAAAATGTATAATTCCCCTCCCTCACTCCCTAGCACCCCTTACTACGCCCTATAGGGGATTTAATTTTGAAATTTTCATTAAAACTTTAATCAAATTTAATCAAAATTAAATCCCCTGTAAGGTGTAGCAAGGGGTACTAGGGAGTTTGGGAGGGGTATTATACACTTTTTGTAGTCATATTCGGTTTTAGCGGTCCAAAAAACATAGAAATCCATATACATCTTAATTTTGTATAAACACTCAAAATTCATCCCCCTTCAGGGGGTTGTAAGGGCGTGCTAGGGATTGAGGGAAGGGTTACATAATTTTTTTGTTATCATTTTAGGGTTTAGCTGGCAATTGAACATAAAAGTGCACATTAATTTTAAGTTTGTATAACAGTTAAAAGTCAATCCTCCCGGGGGTTAATGGGGGGCGGTAGGGGAAAAACTGGCAATTGAAATGATTTTTTATGGGCATATTCGGATTCAGCGACCCCAAAAACCTAGAAATAACTGGGTCTACCCTCTGGGTCTGGCCACTTTTTTTTTTTGTGTGCCTGTGTAATTTTCTCACTTGTTTTTTTTAACAATTTTTTTTTAACAAATGTTTTTTTTTATTAAATTTTTTTTCATAAACATTTTTTTTTTATGAAAATTTGTTTTTTTCATCAAAAACATATTTCTCAAAGAAATTTTATTTTTACAAAAACCTGTTTTCATATCAAAATTTTGTTGTTCATTAAAAAATGTTTCCTTTAACTTTTTTCTTATTTTTGTTCACCAAACCTACTTATTCACCAAGTCTAAGATTCTGACATAAAAATGTTCCATTTGTTTAACAAATGTACAATAAACAAGTGACAGTGTTAAATTCTGCCGAATCATTTATACTCTCCAAAATGTAAGCTCTTTTGGATAACACTGCATCTTGCTTTCCACAGACAGATGGAAGGATGTAAACAGCTAGATTTTCTTAGAAATGGATCAATAGTATATAAACTTAATGGAGTCCTCGACCGATATTTCAATTCGTTTTGCAAGGAATGGCATATAACATTATTTTTTCAAAAAAAAACTTTGCTTTGTCAAGTACACCCAAATCTTTAGCAAAACATTATCATGATTTTATGTTTTGGGCTAGAGTACAAAAATCGCAGGCTTTTTTCAAAAAAAAAAAACTGACTACGTCTATCAAATTAATTAATATTTCTTACTTTATAATTTCCACTGTTCAAACATTCCTTTCAATCACTTGTCATTCTATCAAACACTTCAAAAATGTTATTTTAATTATTTCTATATGACTTGACTTATTCTAAGCTATTCTTAGATTTTCTTATTGAAAAGAAAAATTGTTTTTTTTTTCTCTCAACATTTCATCTTACGAAGAGAAGAAGATTTCTTTTTTTTAAGTTTTTCTTTATATATTTTTCTAATTTAACGCATATTTTTTTTTGCTACATGTTGATGTTGTTATTGTGTTTATTTTACTATTAATTCACCTTTACTCTACTTACATAATTTACCGTTACATTTCAATTACCGCTAGAACAACAAACAAAAAAAAACGGTAAGAAGAAGATAAAAATCCAACTAACATTTTTTTGTTGTGGCTGCAGTTGCTGCTGTTTTTGTTCTCTTTAAAAAATAAAATCTGTATGTAATCTGGTTTTCATACTTGTTAGTGCTTGTTTCTTACGTCTTTTGATTTTTTTTTTGCAAATGTTGCGCTCTTTGGTATAAATAACATTAGCAAACCACACTTTTGAGTATATTAAACCATTTATACATTATTTTTGCATATTGTTTTTTTCAATATCAATTCACATTTCTAGCTATTTGACTAATACACCAGAATGTGTTGTAGTGGTTTATGATTTACTATAAGAGTATTTGAGTCTTAAAAATTGTGTTCAGTGTCGCCTCACGCATTAATCAGTTATGCGATGACGTTTCATGCAACCTAACAACATTTATCACCTTCTTTTTATTTAATACATACATACACATACACTTATAAGGCATTCCATGCCAAATGTCCAGCCAATAAAAAACATGTGTCCCATGAATGTATTCATTGAATGGGTGGTATGGAAAGGTCTATATGTAACTAAGAAAATCGCGTTTTTTGGTTTTTCAATTTTTTAAAAACTGGGCTAAGGAGGCAAGGTTAAGCAAGCGCGGATAAACGGGGGGAAAGAGATTTCCCTCCCCCCCCCCCCCCCCCAAACCGAAAAAAAAGAAAGGAAAGGCAAGGAAAAAAAAGAAGAAAAAGAAAGGCAAGAAAAATAGAGGAAACGAAATGAAAGGAGAGGGAAAAAGGAAAGGATATAATCTGTGAATTTTTTTTATGAAAAATGTCTAAGAATGTTAGAATTTTCCTAAATGAAAATTTGAGAATTTTTCTTTAGGAAACAATTGAGAATTTCTATAGGAATATTTTCCGAATTTTTCTGTAGAAAAAAACCTTATAATTTTTCTATGGGAAAAATTTGAGAATTTTTCAATAGAAAAATTTTTTTATAGAAATTTTTGTATGAAAAATATCTTTTTATCTTAAAATTGTTCTTAAGAAAAAATGGGTCGAAATGTTAGATTTTTTCTATATGAAAATAGTCTCAGAATATTAAAATTTGTCTTTAGAAAAACAAATGTATAATAATATTTCTAGACGAAAAATTTTGGAATTTTTCTTGATAGAAAATTTCGAACAATTTGGATATTTTTCTAAAGAAAATTTTAAGAATGTTCTATAGGAAAAAAATGAAAACTTTTCTATATAAACAATTTGCAAATTTTTCTTAAAATTTCTATACGAAAAATTTTAAAATTTTTTGAAGAAAAATTTTAAAATTTTTCTATAGGAAAAATATGAGAATATTTTTATACCGAACCGAAACTTAAAACAATTACCTGGCTTGAAAAATTTTTTTTTTTTTTTATAAGCCCGAGTAAAAATAAACATATATTACAACTTGATACAAACATAATAAATTATATATGATCATACATCCGTGAGATATTTTCTAAATTTTTTTAATGCAGTCATATGTAGTAATATATAATTTAATCATGATTCGGATTAAAAGGTGTACGGTTGATATAATTAAATAAAATAATATGAGGGACAATACAAAATCTGTTTTTCTGTATAATTTAACATCAAATTATATACAGCTTATTCTGTTCCATATAAAACTTTATATGTTTCCAATTAACCAAAAATTTTCTAAGTTTTTTAGGCAAAGTATAAAAAACTTTTTAAAATGTTCCTAATCACCTATCTGGTTCGAAGCGTACCCAAACATTTTTTTGTTTTAGAAAATTATATGTTTGGTGAATGTATCGTTGACCTGTGGTGTATCTCAACCCGAACCAAAAAACACTAGGATTTTATATGTTTTTATGCAATTAGATCTAATTAGATCCACAAATATATAGCAATGTCTGGTCAAAACTCGGATGAAATCAAATCATATTTTATTCAAGTTAATCTTTTTTAATGCAAAAACATCCACCATTATTCGGATCAAATTGTGTTACATATCATTATTGTGTTACATACCATTATATATTGCATCATATAAAAATTTTTACTCGGGAAAAAAAATACAGAACTTAGTGTTTTTAACCCATAGGAATTGTTGTATTTATTAAAAAATATTTATTTTAATAAACTTAAATAAAAAACTTATTTTTATAAACAAAAACAAAATGTTTTACATTTCATTTGGAAAAAAATTGTTTAACTATGTATAACAGTTGTATATTTATTGGACAACCGTGCTTTTTTTTTAAGTGAACTGAAACAGTTGGAATGAAACGCGAAATTAAAAAATTCAGCTACTTTTTCATATTTTTTATTATTTGAAAAAAGTTTCAGCTAAAATTTGGCCGAATACCAAATAGAGGCCGAAAACCCCTTATTAGTCCGAAATCGAGACCGAAACCGAATATTTGGTCGGACTCTAGTAAAATCTAATAATGTTTCTTTCGAAAATATCTGAAAAGATGATGTTTAAAAAGGAAATTAAATAATGTGACAATTTTTTTAGGAAAATTTACCAAAAATTTTTGTATAGGAAAAAGAAAATTTTTAACATGAGAATGTTTTTAGGCTGGTGTCTAATTTTAAAAAAGTTGCAGAACGCCACCTCAGTTTGACTATATAAGCTAACAATTAACGAAAAAGAAAACAAGAATTACTATTTTAATTTTCTTAAAACCAAAAATTTTAATAACTTGGGTTTGTAACTTGGATAATAATTCACCTGGTGGTGAATAAAACCGTTTTTTACCAGCTAATGAATAAAAAGTAACATAATTATTTTTCAAGAAAATTTTTTTTTTTTTTTCATCAATTTTTTTTTAATCAAATTTTTTTTTTTTCATCAATTTTTTTTTTTTTCATAAAATTTTTTTTTCATCATTTTTTTTTTTTTCATTAATTTTTTTTTTCTTTTTCATAAATTTTTTTTTTCATCATTTTTTTTTTTTTATAAATTTTTTTTTCATCAAATTTTTTTTTTCATCAATTTTTTTTTCATTAAATTTTTGTTCATCAAATTTTTTTATTTCATTAATTTTTTAGTTTTTTCATCAATTTTTTTTTCTCCATTTTTTTTTTCATAAAATTTTTATTATTAATTTTTTTTTCACCAAAATTTTTTTGATCAATTTCTTTTACATCAAAAAAAATTTCTTTTCATCAAAAAAATTCATCAAAAACTTTTTTTCATCAAAATATTTTTTCACCAAAAATTTTTGGATTCGTTAAATTTTTTTAACATAATTTTGTTTTTCATGAAAAAAATCATTTATTTCTACCAAAACTACTTTTTCACCAAGTCTAAGCTCTTCGCCTAAAAATTTTCCATTTGTTTATCAAATGTACATAAAACAACTGAGAGAGTTCTTTGGTGCCGAAACATTTATACTCTCCAAAATGTAAAAACAATTTTTTTGCACTTTTTTGGCACTCACTTACGAAATGTACAGCTCTTTTGGTTTTTTAATGGGGTCCTCGATTGATATTTCAATTCGTTTTGCATGGAATAGCAAAGTAATATACACTCAAAAAAATAACTTAGTCAAAATATTAGGTGTTGTAATTTACTTCAACCAAACTTTAGCAAAAAAAATTTTAAAAATTTAACTTTTACAGTTTTTTTTTGCAATTTACTATTGGTAAAATACAAAAATTTTTTGGTACTTTTACTATATTTTCTTGCTAGTTTTTTTTTTTTTATATTTTACTATAATTTTAGCAAAAATATTAGTATTTTCCTTAAAGAAATGGTAATACTACTTTTTATTTTTTTTTTTTTTCTTAGTTTTAAGAAAAAAAAAATTGTTTAAAGTGTTCTAGTGTGTTAAAAGTCCAGCTGCCAAGAAGAAGGCAAAAGATGATGCTGCCAACACCATAAAAGTAGCCATCCATCAACTGCATGGGAGCTCAAAAATAGGCTACACAATTTTTTGTATTTTTACCATATTTTTTTGCTAATTTTACCATATTTTTTGCTAATTTTATAAGAAAATTTTTTAAAATTTGCCACCTAAATTGTTAATAAAACGTTGATAATTTTGAAAAATTATTTTTTTAAAATTTTAACACATACTTAGATATCTAATCTTCAATATCCAAAAGTTTTTTTTTATTTTTTTCTTAAATACATGTGAAAAAAATTAAAAATTCGAAAAAAAATTGTTAATTTTTTACAAATTTTACGTGAAAATGTAAGTAATTTCTTGTGTAGACTACTACGCAATTCTCATTTGTTCTACTTAAGCTAAAAAAAATGACGCAAAAAAAATAAAAAAAGTGAAGTGGTGTTCTTTTAATTTTTTGTTTAAAGTGTTTAAGTGAAAAAAAAAAAAATTATTTTGGATTTTGATGTTGTTGGAAGTCCAGTTACTGCAATTACAGCTGCTGAGAAGAAGGCAAAAGAAGATGCCATCAAGCCGAAGAGACCATCCAACAACTGAAGTAATAGTTGATGCTGCTATTACTACATTTAAAGAACGTGGTGCTCAAAAACAGGCAAAAAAATGTTTAGTATATTTACCAAATTTTAAATCAACTACTAATCAGAGAAAAAAAAAAAATACTAAATAAAACAGTTTTTTTTACCAAATTACAAATTTTTTTATCTATTTCAATTTTACCATTTTTTTTTTGGTAATTTTACCATATTTTTTGATAATTTTCTAAGGTTGATTTTTTACAAAAATAAAATGGTATTCTTGTAATTTTACCATTTTTTTTCATAATTTTTTGATTAGCAAAATGGTTTTGCTAATATTACCAAAATTTTTGCAACGTCCAAAACTACAGTTTTTTTGCTAATTTTAACCATTTTTTTTGCTAGTTTTACAATATTTTTTTTTGAGTGTAACATTATTTTTTCAAAAAAAACTTTGCTTTGGCAAGTACGCCCAAATCTTCCGTAAAACATTATCATGATTTAATGTTTTGGGCAAGAGTACAAAATTCGAAGGCATTTTTTTAGGAAGGATTTGACAATTTTTCTATAGAAAAAATGTATAAGAACCCTAAATAATCACAGAATTAGTGTAAATTCTCAAAATCTGAGATTTTTTCTATTTGATAGATGTCCAGAATCTAAGACTATTTTAATGGGAAAAGCTCCTAGAAAATAATCTCTTGTCTTTTTTTTCTGAAAAATGACGCGGAATTTGAAACTTTTTCTTTAGAAAAAATTCTCAGAATCTGAGACTTTTAGGAAAAATGTCCCAGAATCTGAGAAAATGTCCCTGACTCTGAATTTTTTTCAATTTTAAAAATATCTCAGAATCTAATGGCGTTTTCTTTTCTGGAAAAAAAATGTTGCACTTTCTGCACTTTTTTTTCTTTAATGACTCTTTGTGCACAGTTATGTACAGTAAATATAGACGTATTTGGTACCAAAAGAAAGGTATTTATAAGGACTATAAAATGTTATTTCAAGCCTTTGAAAACAATACTCAGTTTTTGAGCTGATCCGATAAATGTAAAAATTTATTGGTTTTTGAAATTTTTTTCAATAAAATAAGCGTGTTTCGACATTTTATTATGAACAGTTAGATAGAACTCCTTTGATATCAAATATGTCTAAACTTACTGTTTATTACTGTCCACAAGGAGTCATTAAAGAAAAAAAAGTGCAGAAAGTGCAACATTTTTTTCCAGAAAAGAAAACGCCATAAGACTTTTTCTGTAAGAAAATGTGTGAGACTCAGACTCTAAGACTTTCTATAAAAAAAATGTATTGAAGACCTATAGAAAAAAGTATTTTAGACCTTTTCTATATGAAAAATATCTCAAAATCTAAGATTGTGTTGTAGGAAAAATATTTTAGATTCACAGCTTTTTAATTATGTCTGAGAAAAAGTGAATTTCTATAAAAAATTTTGAAAACCATTATAGTCTTCAATTTTTCTAATCCTAGGTACCTTCTATAGAATAGTTTTTCAAAATCTGAAAATTTTGGTGTAAGATGAACGCTTCGGTATCTTAGACTTTTTCTGTAGAAAAGTAGAAAAAAATATTTCAGAGTCTAAGAAGTTTCTATTGGGAAAAAGTCATTAAATCTGAGAATTTTTCTAAACGAAGAACATTTTTGTAAAATTGCCTAAATATCCGAGAATTTTTTAAATGGAAGTGTAGCAGAATCTAAAAATTTTTCTATATAAAGAATTTCATAAATTCTTAAAACTTTTCTGTAGCAAAATGCCTTTAGAACCTCAGAGTTTTTCTATTAGGACAATGTTTCATAATCATAACATTTCTCTTTAAGGAAATGATTCAGAAAAATTTCAAAATCAGGAAACTTTTTCAGGAAAAACATGTCTCATATATGATATATTTAATAATGGAAAATTTTTCAGAATCTGTGTCCTTTGCTGTCCAAAATTTGCTTTAGAACCTGAGAATTTCTTAAACCTTTTCTATTGGAACACATTTTTAAAATTTGAAAAAAATCACAATAAACAAACAAATATAAAAAACATTAGGAAATGATAAGATTCGACCTTAGGTTCCCTAAAAAAATTTTTGTGTAAAAAAAATTCCCCCCCCCCCCAAAACACGCGCCTGAGGTTAAGTATATAGGAAAAATGAAAAAAAAAAATGTATTGCACCACAATATCAAAAATATACATTCTTTTATATTTTTATATGAGCTACCGACTTAAATTTTTTACTTTGGAAATTTTTCAGAACCTATTCTGAAATTTTAATTTTTTAAAAATGTCCATTTATCAAAAATCCGGCCACATTTTTTTCAAAAAAATCACACATGAATATTGTATTTCATAAAAATTCTGTAATTATTTTTATTTTATTAAGTCAACATTGGGTATGAGTAACAAATATTTGGGAAATTCGTACTCATACGCGATGTTGGCACAATAAAATACAAATGAATTACTGAATTTTTATGAAATACAATATTCAAATGCGATTTTCTTAAAAAATACGAAAAAAAACCTCCTTAATTTTTTTTTGTATGGATTGACAAACCTCTAAATAAATAAAATGCTGCCGGATTTCGGATAAATTGACTTTATAAAAAATGAAAAATTTCATAACAGACTCTCAAAATTTTCCAAAAGAAAAAATTTTAATCGACTGCCCGTAAAAACTACACAAGAATCTAAATTTTCGAGATTGTGGTGCATTCCAATAATTAAGCACGCCTCCTTTGCCCAGTTTTTGAAATATTAAACAACCAACAACAAAATTTTCTTAGTATCATCCAGGGCTATACATACCACTTATTCAGACATTCATGATACACATGTTTTTCTAAAGCGGGAAATTTCGTGCGAACTGCCACATTTTTGTCTTTTTTTTTTTTATTCAATGGAAATTTAAGCCGCAATAATTTCAAGTAGTTGTTTTTGAATTTGTGTTTGTGTCGTTTGGTAAAAAAAAAAAAAGAATGAGCC
>CAWUER010000341.1:93674-194888 GCA_963921195.1 Pegoplata infirma
AAACTAACTACTTCTATCCTACACTAAGAAAATTATGTCATTAACTGTTTGTAGGTTATTTTAAAAAGTAATCTTTAAAGTCATTTTAAAAGAAAAATCACTTATTTTATAAAGGATTTAAATTTTTTACTGTTTCTGTAGTTTAAAAAAAATAATTTACTGTATTAAAAACGAATTTTCTGTTACATTTAATTTCGGCAGTAAAAAATTTCTTCTATAGTTTTACTGTTTTTCAATACAAAATAACTGAATATTCACTTGTTTTTTAATGTTTTGGTTAGTTATTAAATTAACATTTAAAATTGACTGTAATGTGTTTTTATTTTAAATGAAAAAACAGTGGAATGGTTTTTAAATAAAATTTCATTTGTTTTAAGTGAATATTCACTGGAATTTACCTACATAATTCTTTGAGTGTACTCTCCTAACTGTCTGAGAAATTTCATTTGAAATAACCAGACCTTACCCCTATTACTATTCAGTACAATGTCCCCTTTTGTTCCTAAATGACCCCCCTCCCCCCCCCCCCGCGAAAAATGATCAAACTTCAAACCCATCATATCATCACTATCAAAAATTATTTCAAATCAAAATATCAAAATGTCCCGATAAAAATCCACAAAATAGTCTATATCCACTAAAACCGAAAACAAATTTCCTAAATCAAAATATCAAAATGTTCCGATATAAATCCACAAAAAAGTCTACATCTACTAAAACTTAAAAAAATTTCAAATACCAATCCCCGCATAAATTCTCAACCCCCATTCAAATACAAAAAATTGCCGTGAAGGCACTTGGGCTTCCTATAGCGCTTTCATCCCCTGCCGAAGGGAATCATCAGTAGGATTTCTACATCCACTACCCGGTTCCGTATAAATCCACAAAAAAGTCTACATCTACTAAAACTTAAAAAAATTTCAAATACCAATCCCCGCATAAATTCTCAACCCCCATTCAAATACAAAAATTGCCGTGAAGGCACTTGGGCTTCCTATAGCGCTTTCATCCCCTGCCGAAGGGAATCATCAGTAGGATTTCTACATCCACTACTCGGTTCCGTAGAACCCCTGCATGGGGATACCTTGTAACACCATTAGAAGAAAAAATACTACGCTACCAACCCTAACAAACCTATAGATCCAAATACTTCCACTTATTCACAATCGCATACCTACATTACCTATTATTGCATATACTACATACTCAATCCCTGCCAATAATAATTCCGCATATAAATTCCGCATATAAAACATATGAATGTGTGTGTGGAAGAAGGTGCTAAAATCCAATTTTTGGAAATCGCGTTTTTTTGCAAAATCGTATCTCCCTTCAATAGTTCGATCTATTTGCAAACAAATTTGTTAAAAACTTGATCGTTTTCTGTCATAAAATTGACCTTAAAAGTTCAATTTTAACGATTTTTGGAAATATTTTATATATTCCCCCGAATACTAACATGTATTTTGCAGTTAAACTAAAGGTGGTATATCAAAATTCTTGCATGTGAAATGGTTTACGTGTAGAAAACATCCAAGGCTTTAACATACGCCCATTGGTTTGGCAAAAAACACTTTCATATCAAATCTATCTATAGTTAAAGTGTGAATATGGAAAAAGGTGCTATATCCATACAAAAACACAATATTGTTTTACGAAATACTGAGGGCGGATTTAGATAATCTATCCAATTTTTGAGTTAAAACTATAAAATTTAATGGTTAGTAATTTATATTATAAATTGCGCAAATTTTTTTTAACCCATTATGCGAAAATCTGTTCAAAATAAACCATAAACCACTTGTTTTTTGTTAAATTAACTACATTTTATTATTCTTATATAAAAATGAGTAGTGCTGGACCCCGTCTAAATTTTGAAGAATTCATCATGCAAAATTTTAATTTTTAAAAAATAACACAAAAAACAGAAAACTACTTGGCAAATGTATTGAAATTCCTAGTAGAAATTGTAACATAGCACCTTATTCCACTAGAACAAAATTTCACATGCAATTTTTTGCTACTTCCGCTCATTCTATTTTTATGAAATTTTGTACATAGATGCAAATGGTCAATCTTTGTAGATCTGCAAAAAGAAAATTAAGAAATTAAATTTTTTTCGCGACTTATTCAGTTTTTTGCTTCTCCTATACAATTTGGTTTTTGGATTTTAGCACCTTGTTCCACACCCACATTCATATGTACAAACTTACCCTGAAACATTCGAACTCCCGAAAACTTGCCATAAACCACTAACCGCACCGCGCACCGTTCACTTTCGACAATACGAACACGCGCACTCAAATCCCGTTGACACAATATCCCGTATTTAAACCAATAATAAATTTACGCTCCAAAAATAATAACAAATAACAACCAATTCAAAATCTTCCAAACTGACAAATTTCCAAAAATAATAACAAATAACAACCAATTTAAAATTCCCACACACCGGGTGATTAAAACAAATCGAACTTCTACCTTATATATCCCATCAAACTTATGGAAAGCAACCAACAAACGTATACACCCAGCGACCCACCTAAGCGGATATACCCCACGAACAAAGTTAAGTTTAAAACGCTTTCCCCAACAACGATACGATTCTGATGTATACCAACAAACAACCCGGACTCTAGTGTACATTGTTGTACATTCTAAAATATCCTCTAATCGAAAAACATTTCCCAACTGATAAGTATTTTCAGGTTCCACAAAATACTTTTTCTCAATTGATAAAACATCTCTCGAGTATAGACATATTCACACATATCCTCAAATCGAATAATATTTCTCAATTAATAAATATTATCAGGTTTGATAAAATATTTATTTCTCAATTGATAAAATATCCCCCGATTATTGATATATATTAACAAAAATCGAAATCGTTATAAATTAACAGACATCCTCAACTCGATTCCCTTCGGCAGGGGATGAAAGCGCTATAGGAAGCCCAAGTGCCTTCACGGCAATTTTTTGTATTTGAATGGGGGTTGGGAATTTATGCGGGGATTGTTATTTGGAATTTTTTTAAGTTTTAGTAGATGTAGACTATTTTGTAGATTTATATCGGGACATTTTGATATTTTGATTTAGGAAATTTTGTTGGGTTTTAGTAGATATAGACTATTTAGTGGATTTGTATCGGGACATTTTAATATTTTGATTTGATATAATTTTTGATGGGGATGATATGATAAGTTTGAAGTTTGATAAGTTTTCGCGGGGAGGGGGGGGGGTCATTTAGGAACAAAGGGGACATTTTACTGAATAGTAGTAGGGGGTAAGGTCTGGTTATTTCAAATGAAATTTCTCAGACAGTTAGGCGAGTAGGATAGAAGTAGTTAGTTTAAAACCTTCTGAAGCTCCGCGGAGCTTTAATTTAATTTTTGTTGGTTTTATTTAAAAAATACAACAATTCGTTATAAATTGTAGTATCGTATTTTATATTGATGTTCTTTTATTGACATTTTCTCCATTAACAGGAATTTTAGTACCTGGTTAATAGTCACTATTTAAGTTTTCAATGAAACTGCCCAAAAAATGCTTATAGCGGCGAGTAATTCAAATATTTACCAGATTCGGAATAAAATTCCAATGTGGAAAATTGTTTCTTGAAGACAAAAAGTATTTTAGACTTTCTTTCTCACGGATTTTCATGAATTTTTAATTAATATTTGCAAAATATTCTGTTTGAATGTTTAAAAAAAAACCGGTTAACCGACAGAAAAAAACCGGTTTTCGGTGCACCGGAATTTTTTAAATTCGGTTAACCGGTTTGTAAAAAAAACCGAAATTTTGGGAAAAACCCGGTTTTTCGGTTAACCGGTTTATTAACACTATAAAAATTAGATAAAAATTTCAGACAAAATTTAAATTTGGTAAAACCCACAAAAATCAAAAAAAAAAAAAATAATCAGAAAAGATTCCGGAAAGCTAATTAAGAAAACGTAAAAAAAAATCAAAACTATTTCAAATAAACTTCAAGTGTAAAGACAAACTAAATATATCCCTATTAGTGATGTAAAGGATACTAAAAAAACCTTGAAAAACCATCAAAGCAAAAAACCACAACGCATTCAAGTCGTACTTTTGTTACAACTTGAAAAAAGTATAAAATAAAGACAAATCCAGCATATAATACAAGAGCAACATTGCATCTACGTGCGGTAATGGAATAGTAACTTGATTTACTACAACCAACTAAAAGACGCACATACACTAACAAATACAAACCCACTATTGAAACCCTTATCTATATAAATCTATATATATAAAAGAGTAATGTGACTGACTGACTGACTGACTGACTGACTGACATACTCATTCATCATCGCCCAGCCCAAACCGCTGAAGCTAGAGACTTGAAATTTGGTCCACCTCCCGGAATATAGATCCACTAAGGCTGGATTTTTGCCAATGTTGATTCTAAGGGGGTAAAAAGGGTAAAAAACTGTACTTTTGGTACTTTTTATATCTCCTGAAATAATGGTCATAGAGACTTGAAATTTGGACTGTATGTTCACCTCCCGGAATATAGATCCAGTAAGGCCGGATTTTTGCCAATGTTGATCCTAAGGGGACAAAAAGGGTAAAAAACTGTACTTTTGGTACTTTTTATATCTCCTGAAATAATGGTCACAGAGACTTGAAATTTGGACAGTATGTTCAACTCCTGGAATATAGATCCAGTAAGGCCGGATTTTTGCCAATGTTGATTCTAAGGGGGTAAAAAGGGCAAAAAACTGTACTTTTGGTACTTTTTATATCTCCTGAAATAATGGTCACAGAAACTTGAAATTTGGACTGTATGTTCAACTCCCGAAATATAGATCCAGTAAGGCTGGATTTTTGCCAATGTTGATTCTAAGGGGGTAAAAAGGGTAAAAAAATGTACCTTTGGTACCTTTTATATTTCCTTAAATAATGGTCCTAGACACTTGAAATTTCGAATGTAGGTTCAGCTCCCGGAATATAAATCTACTAAGGCTGGATTTTGCCAATGTTGATTCTAAGCGGTAAAAAGGGTAAAAAACTGTACTTTTGGTACCTTTTATATTTTCTTAAATAATGGTCCTAGAAACTTAAAATTTGCAATGTAGGTTCACCTCCCGGAAAAAATATTCACCAATGCTGGGTTTTTGCCAATGTTGACTCTACGGGGGTAAAATGGAAAAAAAGTGTACTTTTGGTACTTTTTTTAATTTACCGAAATAATGGTACCTTTTATAAAAAGTACCTTTTATAAAAAGTACCTTTTATAAAAAGTACCTTTTATAAAAAGTACCTTCTATAAAAAGTACCTTTTATAAAATGTACCTTTTGTAAAAAGTACCTTTTATAAAAAGTACCTTTTATAAAAAGTACCTTTTATAAAAAGTACCTTTTATAAAAAGTACCTTTTATAAAAAGTATCTTTTATAAAAAGTACCTTTTATAAAAAGAACCTTTTATAAAAAGTACCTTTTATAAAAAGTACCTTTTATAAAAGGTACCTTTTTTAAAGAATACCTTTTATAAAAAGTACCTTTTATAAAAAGTATCTTTTATAAAAAGTACCTTTTATAAAAAGTACCTTTTATAAAAAGTACCTTTTATAAAAAGTACCTTTTATAAAAAGTACCTTTTATAAAAAGTACCTTTTATAAAAAGTACCTTTTATAAAAAGTACCTGTTATAAAAAGTACCTTTTATAAAAAGTACCTTTTATAAAAAGTACCTTTTATAAAAAGTACCTTTTATAAAAAGTACTTTTTATAAAAAGTACCTTTTATAAAAAGTACCTTTTATAAAAAGTACCTTTTATAAAAAGTACGTTTTATAAAAAGTACCATTTATAAAAAGTACCTTTCATAAAAAGTACCTTTTATAAAAAGTACCTTTTATAAAAAGTACCTTTTATAAAAAGTACCTTTAAAAAAAGTAACTTTTACAAAAAGTGCCTTTTATAAAAAGTACCTTTTATAAAAAGTACCATTTATAAAAAGTACCGTTTATAAAAAGTACCCTATATAAAAAGTACTTTTTATAAAAAGTACCTTTTATAAAAAGTACCTTCTATAAAAAGTACGTTTTGTTAAAAGTACCGAAAGTACACTTTTTGGTACTTTTTTATTTCCTGAAATAATAATCATAGAAACTTGAAATTGGAAAAGGTTCCAAAAAATATAATGGTCACAGAAACTTAAAATTTGGAATGAAAAATCCTTCGGTGAAAAAAAAGATGTGGAAAAGTACTTTTTGGAAATTCCGTTTCTTAACGGGGATAAATAGTACTTTTAATATTTGCTGAAACAATGATCCTATATAATTGAAATATGGAGTATAGGATACTTCGGTAAAGAAAAAACATTCTGGAAGAGGTACTTTTTGGAAATTCCGTTTCTAACGGGGGTAATAAAGTGTACTTTTGGTACTTTTTTTGTTCCTATAATAATGACCTTAGAAGAAGGAGATCGAATTGGAAATGAAATGGAGTAGAACGGGGAACAAAATGGAATAGAGCAGGGAACAATATCGAATGATATTTTTTACTCAATTTTTTCGTGTTTAGCTTTTTTTCCATATTTTTTCCCTCTATATATTTTTTCACTCAAACTTATTTTTTGTATTCCAATTTCTTTTTTCACTGAAATATTTATTCACTCAAAATCCAAAATCCCGACATAAGGGCTCGAAAATTGTCAATATATTTTTCCCCCGGAACAAACATGATAACATACACTCAAAATAATTCTACAGTAAAAAAATTAGTAAGTGCGTTGGTAACCCAAATCTACTAATAAGTTACCAATTACCAGTATTACAGTAGTTTTTTTAGTATCTTCAAAGTGCTAAAATTAGTATTTCTTACTGTTTATGAGTAATTTTTGTTGGTAGTTGGTTTTTCTAATTTTTTTACTATTTTTAGTTCATAAAAGTACTAATATATAGTAATTTATTAGGTTTTTTATTTATTTTTGTTAGTAATAATTCCGTAAGGGGGCGCTTGTTTACAAGCAGAGCTACCAACTGTTTTTTTTTGCAAAATCGTTAAATTTGAATTCAGTGTTGTCACTATGTTACATTTCGGGTATTTGCTGGTGCTTTTTTAAATACGCGTTTTTAAAAATAAGGTATTTATGGTGTTTTTCCATTTTTTCGCGACATTTTTTTTTTAATTTGTGATTTTTATATTATCAATTTTTATATTATACTTACGCCTTAGACCTAATGTAATTGGAAAAAAACAGTCCCCTTTAAATTTGACTCAAGGTATCCGTTCAAAATAGCAGGTAAACGTGTTTTGTGTTCACAAATCAAGATCCCAAATGTTCTCTCAAAATTCATGAAAATAAAAAATAATTGATTTATACTTTGTTAGTATGCGTGAGCAGGTTACCAAGCCGACTAGGAATTTTTTGCGGTGGCGGGCCGCTGGCCACTGGCCCATTTTGCTTGCCGACGGCGGATTTCTTATGGAGTTGTATTTTTCTAATGATGCAATTAAAATATGTATTTTTGACAGATTTAAATAAAGAAAATTTGGGTTTATTTTCGAAAATTGTGTAACAGGCAAAACGCGCAAAACAGTGACTCAAAAAGCGCTAAATTTGAATAAAGTAAAAAGCGATAAAAAAAATAATTTTAATTCAAGATTAAAAAAAAATTAGAAAATCATCAGGCCTATTCACAGAATAAGTCTAAAAATTGTGAAATATCTTTTTTTAAAAATTTTCAACAAAGTTTTCCATTTCTTAGATTTAAAAAAAAAAACGCTTTTTGGGTGGTCGGATAGCTTTCAATCCAGCACGAAACGCGCTGAATTGGCATCGCTGTTTTTGGTTGTTATTTGATTCAAAACTTAAATTAGTTTTGTACCGGTCGTACAAAAATTAAAATTTTTCGCAATTTATTTTTTTTTGTTTCATTTACCAAATTTAGTTTTTGGATTAAATTTTTTTGCTTCATCAAGACAATTTAGTTTTTGGATTATAACATTTAAATATTGGGATTCCCCACGAAAGATATGAGTAAAATATTTTACTAAACTACCTGTATAATATCACTTCATACGGATTGGAAATACTAACAATATTTTTTAAAGAAAATGTATTATATCGTTAAACTATATTCAATTTGAGCTAACTAAAAAAACATAACTTTTCAGGAGAGCAAAAAAACCGTCGCATTCGCGTATTTTTAAATGTTTTATCATTCGATCTTTTACAATATTAATTAATAATTACTACTAAATTTTATATGTGCTTTGTTTGTAAAAATTCGTATTATTCGCTGAGTTACAGCATATAGCTCAACCTTTTTTATTTGAAATTAATCAACCTAAGCAGATAGCTCATTAAATATAGACTTTAAAGCTTTATAACTTTTTAACGGATTATGATAAAAATATGATTTTGGTACCATATTTCTCAGTTTTTTAACCCCTTCCATTACAGGTGTTAAAAAAAAATACTTTTAAGTTTTTTTTTTTTAAATCATTGATTTTTTCGCGCTTTATCGCCATTATTTGGAACCTTCATGAAGCTTGCGAAAAATGTCATAGCACTTGTGTTTGCTGTACAATCGAATGGGTAAATAAAATATGCAAAAAGTTTAACCGTTTTTGCTCCGCATCGAAATAAGGGTCAAAAACCGCGTTTTTAACCACTGAAAGGAGTTGAAATTTTCCAAAAAAAAACTATGCCATTATTTTTATTGATGGAAAACCCGTCTAAAAAGTAATATATCAAAAAATTTAAATTTAAAAGTTTACTCTAGTAAACTATACTGTAGATAGCTCAAATTTTTATTTATAAAAAAACAAGGTTTCACATAGCTCATGCTATTTTTGCAGTAAAATAGTCTTAAAATAATTTTTTTCTTCTGAAATTAATACCATAGATGACACTTATGCCAGCGAACATTTTTCCATCAAAAACTCATTTTCGTCAACCGAGCAGATAGCTCAAATTGAATATAGTTCCACGATATTATATAATATTTTTTAATGAAAATGTATTATAAACTTTTTGGTACATATTTTCTACATTTTTTTACAACTACGTATTTTTTTTAAATATTTAATGACTGTTGTTTTTTGAAACAAGTTTGTTTACTGTCAAAATGAAGTAAAATGCATAAAAATTAAACTGATAAAATATCCAAACATTTCATTAAAAAAGATCTGTGGCGTGTTGATTGAATGTAATACAAAAGTTTGTATTAAATTAATTGTTTTTTTAAGTAATATGAATGTAATATTATTTTTACTCGTGATTGTATCAGCTTATTTATTTAATTTATGATAAAAACAAATACTTTTATTATCGTTTTTTCCGCTTTTTATCCTTTTAACCTTAAAAAGCACATTTTCCATTTTTTTTTTAATTTTCTCTTTTTTTTCTTTTAGCTGATTTTTTTTTGTAAATTTTTACCCTTTTCTTACGATTTTTGCGTTTTTTTATTATATTGGTAATGGCAACACTGTCTGTAATAGCCACCAAATGGTTCTTCACAGTTCAGCAGCAAGCAGCAGACAGAAAAAATGATGTGTACTCTATTTAATTATAATTTCACTAAAATGACGCATTTTTTATTTCTTAACATTAAAAGTGCATACCCCTAGCTGCAAATACAAAAAGTACTTATTTTTTAAATGTATAATTTATAATTAAACACAGTTTTTTTATATTTCTTGCCGTCTGCTGCTTGCTGCTGCAGTGTGTGCGATAACCACGTTTTCTCGCATTTAACTCTGCAGTGCTACCAACAGATTTTTCTGTTTGTTTAGTGCGAAAAAGAATTAAAACCGAAACAACGCGATACCCTGTCACGGATTGTTTGTAAAAAATATATATTATAAATTTATTAATTTAAATTGTGTTAAAGTAATTAAATATATGCTCTTTATTTATTTAAATATGCTGATAAAATAACATTTCTATGTCAGTTTTTTTGTTTAATCGTTTTTTATTTCAATGGCTGTGTGAAAAAAACTCAAGATGAAGAGAATTTATGGATACACACACGAATACAAAAAAATGTATGCATGTAAAAAAAGCACCCTCTGTGGTAAAATCTTTGTACATACATTTGAACATGTATTGATATTATTTCTTTTTTATATTTTTAGCGATCGTTTGCAAAGTAGATTTCAATGGTATGGCGACATCAATCATTTATTTTTTCAAATGTGGTACAATCAACGCTAAAATTTTTTTTAACAGCTTAAGAAGACATGTAATTAAGTATATCTTAAACCCGAAGTGAAATAAAAATCATTTACATATATATAATTTTTTTCTGATTTTTATTTACTAAAATTGATATAGGTAGTAATTTTATTCACTAAAATTAGCAATTTTATTTACTAAAATTAGTAATTTTTTTTACTAAATAGGACACAAATTTAAAATATTTATGATTTTTTTAGTAATTATATTTACTAAAACTGTAGTAAATTGCAGTAATATTTACTGTTTTTTTAGTATTTTTCATGTACTACATATTAGTAACAAATTTTAGTATTGATTACCAATTCCTGCACTAGGTCCTTTTGGACTAAAACATTAGTACTCGTAGCTAAATTTTTAGTATTGAATACCCAGGTTTTTTTTTGAGTGTACCAGCGAAGTTATTCAAATTTTATTGTTTAAATTATTCATTGAAATATTTTTTTATGGAAGACTTAAACGTCCACAAGTAAATAAAACAAAGATTACGTAGGGGAATTTTTTGGAAATCGATAGAGTTATCCTGATCCTTCTATTATCCAGTATTCAACACAACCGGTAACGAAGTACCGGGATGGTAAGCTAGTAACAACAAATGTTAATGATAGGGATGCCAAACATGAGACATAATTTTAAACCACAGAATTTTGGGAGAAAATTCAAAATAAATTAATTATAATTGTAAGAGAAGAATATTTTAATAAGGTAAAATGCTAAAGTCTCGAAACAAAATACCTTCTTCAATTCTTTAATATTTATTAAATGTTCTTGATTTTCTTTCAAACTTATCCTTATTTTGTTCTTAATTTTTCCTATTTTCTTATTTTTTTTTTTTTGTTGTCCGGATTTTTTCTGACATTTTTGATATAATTTCTATCACCTGTTTATCAATTAATGCCTCTTGGAAATCGGGTACATCAAAGACAATCAATGTAATCTGTCTAAAGACATCAAATATAATCCTGGCAATCCTATCTGTTACTCAAAGCGAAACCTTGCAATAACGCAAATAATCAAATAAAAAAATATGTAATAATACTAAGTAGAAGAAGCAGAAACAACTTATTTATATTTTAAATTTTTATCTTTATCTCTTTATATTTTTAACTGTAATAGAAGATATTTTGTTACAAATTGAGTTATACTTACATATTTATATATAGACGAAACAGTAAACTTAAATAGTCACACAGACTGGTATACATTTGGGTGGAGCAAACCTATCTTTTTTCGAATTTCAAAATCATCGGGATGTGGATAGCTTCCTTTTCGGGTCGATATTAAAACGCGAAAATATTGGACGACAATGGCTTTGGGTTGCTTTTTTGACTTGAAAGTAGGAAAGTTTCGGAAAAAACAAATTAAAACTTTTTTATTTTTGTTTAAAATATATTAGTTTATATTGGGACATTACTGAAAAAGTCTTTTTGGTGATATTTTTTACCATAAAAATATACCATAATAATATTTTACGCAAAAAAAAAAAATAAAAAATTTTTTTTTCACTTTATTTGGAATTTCTTGATATTTTTGTGTGTTAACATCGACCTTACAAGGCAACTTTCCACTCCACCCTAATATACAAACAATAGAAACACAGTAACTTTCCTCATTATTAGGAATGATTTTAAACCACCAATTTAATGTCATCGATTTTATTTTGAATGAGACAAATAAAGTAGACGACTGGTAGACCAAAAAACCTAGGGACGTTTTAAAGCTTACAAGGGAAGTATCTCAACCCTTATGAACCGATTTCCTGAAACTTAATGGTGTAGAGCGATTTTGCTGATACCAATATTCTCAAAATCCAGTCAAATAATTGCGCTCAATATCAGTTATCTTTGTTTTGTATTGGTCGTGGTTGACATATTTAAATTGTTTTGCAAAAAACCAAAAAAACCGGTTCAACCGATGTTTTTTTTTATTTTTTTTTTTCCTTTATTTATTCCTCGTGGGCACATAGGGCTTCAACAATACAATTCCATTCTAATCTATTATTACATAAAATTTTACATTCGTCCCAAGTTTTATTAATTGATGTCGGATCTTTAATAAGAGTTCTCCTCCAAGTACTAACGGGCCGTCCACAGCGTCTGGTTCCTTGAGGATTCCAGTCTAATGCCATTTTGATATCGAGTTTTGGGGTTTTCTAATAGTGTGGCCAATCCACTTCCATTTTTTCCTCATAATTTGCTTGCCTATGGGCTCCTCATTTGTGATATTCCATAAATTATCATTGCTTATAGTATTTGGCCAGAAGATTTTACAAATAATTCTCAAGCGTTTGTTGATGAACACTTGGAGTCGCTGTTTTATTCTTTCAGTCAGCAGCCACGTTTCACTGCCATATAACAAGGTTGATTTAACACAAGCATTAAATATTCGTAGTTTTGTTTTTCTTGTTATTTGGGTTGAACGCCAAATTTTAGTTAGACGCCCGAATGTACTGCTAGCTTTATTTATTCTGTTGGATACGTCGTCATCAATTCCACCATAAATGGACATTATACTGCCAAGGTAGCAAAATTTATTAACGAAATCTACCTTGTTATTGTCGATTGTTATTGCTTCGTTTGTGGTGTTATTCAGCCGCATAGCAAATGTTTTTTTTAATATTTATCTCAAGTCCAACGTTTTTAGCTAATGAGACCATTTCGTCTGTTTTCTCTTGCATATCCGATAATCTATGCGAGAGAAGGCAAATGTCATCTGCGTAGTCTAGATCCTCTAGTTGCTTGAAGAGTCCCCAGGTAATACCTCTTCTTTTAAGACACAGATTTGTCATCATGTGGTCCAAAACAACTGCAAAAAGTAGTGGAGATAATGGACATCCCTGCCTGACGCCAATGTTGGTGTTAAATGTAGTGCTTAAAACACCATTGTGAAGAACTTGTAGCTCGGCGTTTTCATACATGTTTTTGATTATTCTAATAATTTTGTTCGGAACACCTTTCCATTTTAGAGCATGCCAAATTGTAGTCCTATTAATAGTGTCAAAAGCTTTTGTAAAATCAATAAACAGCAAATAGAGTGGAGATTTCTATTCAATTGACTGCTCTAGTATTATATGAAGCGTATTGGCTTGGTCTACGCAGCTTCTAAGCGGGCGAAAGCCTGCCTGCTCATCACGTAGAGAGTTTTCAACAAGTTGTTGTTTTCAACCGATGTTACTAAATTTAAAAACTCAAAATCGGGTTCTTTAAAAATGCAGATTTTCAAACAATTCGAAAACCGGATTTTGACAAAAGTCAAGTAATTGGTTACCGTGCTATTAGTCAGGGTTGTCAGATGCATATTTGGCTTCAATAACACTGTATCACAATAAAACAAAAAAATTTCTGACCCAGAAACTAGACCCACTAATTCTTATGTATGTTGACCTTCTGAAATCGATTCTGCTATCAGAATTGAATTCGATAGTTGGGGTTTCCTGTGATTTACAAGGAAAGTCCGCAAAGTGAACCCACCTAATTTCCTTGTGAATTTGACAAAGTTACAATTTTTTTTAATTTTATTTCTGTATGTTAGGTTCAAGTCTGATTTATTACGTAGAAAATAAGAGTATTTTTAATAATATCCGTAGAAAATTGCAGAAGTTACATCACTCAAAATATTTTGTAGGCAAAAACAAACTAAAAACAACAATTGAAAACCATTCCAGTTATTATTCATTTGTTTTAACAAACATCAACATTTATTTTTTACTGTTGACATAATTTTCTAAAATAAATAATATTAAACATTAAAAAATTACGTTTTTTTCATTCTTTTTTACCAACAAATTCGAAACAAATAACCTACGAGAACATTAAAAATTAATGATAGTTCTGTTGTTTTTACCAACAAATTCCAAAAAAAAATAACCTACGAAAACATTAAAAATTAATGATTTCGTAGGTTATTTTTTACAGTTTTCTATTGAAATATTTTTTTTTTAATTTTTAATAAAATTTTGGGGAATCGATCCCGCAATCAACTACATTCTGGCCAGATACTCTTCCCATCGTGCCAAAGTCACTTGATACAAACATGTTTTTATATTTCTATAAATAATTTTTTGAATTTTTTTTTTTTTCTACAAAAAAATAACCTACTTGTGTAGGCAAAAACTAATGATATATCATTAAAAAATACCAACAGTTTAAAAAAAATTACTTACACAAATCATTAAAAATTTAAAGAATAATCAGTATTTTTTACTTACAGAGCAAAAATAAATGACTTTAAAAATTAAATGTAAATGAAAGTCTTTAATTTTTAGTGTGTTATTTTTGAAACAAAGGACAGAAGTAGTCATTAATAAGAATTGAGCATCAAACAAATGTTTTTTCTTTTAAAAACGACTAAACGTAATTTTTTTTAAATAAACTACAAACAGTTAATGCCATAATTTTTTAAGTGATGCATTTGAACAAAAACGCATAATTTCAATTTTTGATGGATTTTATGAAAAAACCTCTTATTTTATTCGTAATAAATCAGACTTGAACATTGCATACCGAAATAAAATTTTAAAAAATGTTAACTTATTGTTAGTCAAATTTACAAGGAAATCAGGTCAGTTCACTGTTGGGGACTTTCCTTGTAAATTAGAGAAAAACCCAACGATAGAATTTAATTCTGATCGCGAAATTGAATTTAGATGGTAAAAATACATAAGTATTAGTGGGTCTAGACCTTTTTTGTGGGTCTTTGTAATCTATATATAAACAAGTAAGAGTTTAAAATTCGGCTGTGCCAAATCTTTGATACCCTCCAACAAGCAACAAAAATAAAAAATGACAGGGACGGTTTTTGTGGGGAGTGAGAAGGGGGCGGGGTCGGGGTAAGCAGATGTCTCTGGGTGGTGTAATATAATATCTGACAAATATAATAATAATAGTTCAAAATTACAACTTTCCTGACTTTTTTATGGAAAATTTAAAATTTGGTGTAAAACAAAAATCCGAATTTAAACAAATTTTATGCAAGCATTAACACATATTTATTTTTTATTGTTTTAAATTTTTATTATCGCATTAAAAATACTTTAGTTTGCAACTGTATTCATTAAATTATCGCTTTTGGTTTAAAAGTTACAGCTTAAATTGTGAATCAAGTTCAATTTTCAAGAAACACTAAAAAAAATTCTGACAGGTTAAAAAAAAAAAAAAAAAACACATGTTTTAAAAGGGTGCTTTCTAATGTATTATTTATCATTCATCAATCAAAAAATATTATATGTTAAAATTACTGCTTCCCTGAATAAAGCGCCACTTTGCCTCTCACTCAACCCAATGTGCGGCGTTACGTTTTTCCTTTTTAAGAAGTTTTTCCTATGAAAACAAGATTTTTATTGCACACTTTTTATTTTTTAGTACATATTTTAAGGCTTTTTAGTGCATATTTTGAATTTTTTAGCGCATATTTTCGATTTTTTAGTGCATGAAAATCTCATCCCTAGTTATTATTAATTTATTTATATTTTTATGGGGACATCCTCAGTCTAAATTATTTATGTAACTAATTCTATTTCATATTAACAGCAACTGAATAATAAATACTTAAATGACATATTTCGGAAGATTAAAAGTTTCCACGAGGTACAAAACCTGAATGTTCGGCATATCAATAAATAAATTTTAGTAAAACTCACTTATATTTATTTCAACAAAAAAATGTTAACACAATTCCTGTTGAAATTTAAAAATTTCCAATTAAAAAAAAACAAGTAAGAGTGTTAAATTCGGCTGTGCCGAATCTTTTGTACCCTCCAACACGTTATAAAAAAAAACAGGGGCGTCTTTTTTTGGGGGGTTACATCGGTGGTAGACAACCTTCCTGGATCCAACTGCAAGACTTTGAACTTCTTTTGACATAAAAATGTTTCGTTTGCTAAGCAAAAGTACAAAAAATGAATTTTTTAGAGGTTTGTTTAGTTCTTAAGAGGAGAACTTTTTTCCCCCTGATCCGATTTTGCCCATGTTCAAACTTAACCAGCCCAATACCATAGGACATATTCGTGCTAAGTTTCAAGAGTCTAGCTCTTTTACTTTGGACTGTATCGTGTCTTCCACAGACGGACAGACGGACGGACATCGCTAGAATGGATCACTGATCAATAATAAATATACTTTATGGGGTCCTATACCGATATTTCGATGCGTTACACATAGAATGACAAAGTGAGTATACCCCCATACTGTGCACTATAGGGAATTTTCTGGTATTTTCTGGCCAAAACTCCAAAAGTTGGGATATTGCCTCAAAATTTGGCAAGTTTATTTGGCTGTAAGTTTTAAGGCTCTGTATAAAAAATTGGCATGATCTGGCCTAATAAATCGTGTTTTTAATGCAATTATGTAATATAATTTTGTCAATAATTTTTACATCCACGCCCACAAAAGGGGGCGGGCAAAAAAATAATTTTCCTAGTGCCTTTGGTCCAAGTGCAGGGCTTTGAACTTCTTGTGGCGTATTTTTTTTTAATTTTTAAGCAAATGTACAAAAAAAATGTAAAATATGGGATTTTGCGTAGCTAGACTAAGTTATTTAAGGGGAGCTTTTTTTCACATGTTCCAATTTTGCCCATTTACGAACTTGAACATCGTAAGACTATAAGACATATTCGTGCCAAACATCAGGTGGCTAGCTCTTTTGGTTTGGACAGCATCGTGCATTCCCCAGACAGTCAGACCGACAGACGGTCGGACGGACATCACTAAAAATCTTTTCCCCATGGAGCCGCATGGCTTAGCGGATGAATACATCTTACTCACAAAGAGTTTCCCAATACCTCATAGAGATATGGGAGTATGCAATTATATGCAAAAAAAGTAGCAGTCCACAAATATATTTGGTTTAAAAAAGAAAAAAATTAATTAAATAGAAAAATTAAAAAAATATATAAATCAACATTTTAAACCTGTACTTTGTACAAAATATATTTATTTGCTCTATTGATAATTGAAATTAATTTCAAAAGATTTTAATACAGGATTTTAAGTACGTTAATTTTGTAATAAGTTATGTTCTCCAAAATTAAAAAAAAAAATAATAAAAAATTAAATTTTGTTTTTGACGCCTCCGTACTAGCGTTAAAAGAGTTTGGTGTACAAAAATATGTGTGCTAGCTTACTTTTATATAGTTTACTGTATAATGGCATCCGAAAAAAGTTTTTTTGAACACATCAAAAATGGACTTTTGGCCAACAATTCCTTATAAATTCCCTATAGTGCTGTGGTTGGAGGGTATAAGCATACAAAAAACTTAACAAAATTTAGTTTTGGTGATTTTTAGATTTTTTTCTAGATTTTTGGCGATTTTTGACATTTATTTTTCCCCAGCTATTATTACGATAACCAAAATTTATTATTTTTAAATAAAGTTTTATTCTATTTTTAACGGAAACTGAACAAAATTAAAATTTGGCGATTTCTGGTGATTTTTCACATCCGATTTGGCTATTGAGGTAAAAATGTCTGACTAAATGCGTATGATTAATATTTATTATTCATAGTGAAATCAAATATCACTCATACGTCTTAGCCTTATTAACTTATCCAAAATATTAATTTTTGTTTGGTTTGTTAAAAAAATAATTTGATAACTGAATATAAATTTTTGAACTCTTTTTTAACTCGAACTTGTAAAAACTAAAATTACAAGGAAAGTATTCCAATCATTATAAACCGATTTGCCTGAATCTTTAATTATGTATAAAAGAGACGATTTTAAAGCTAGGGTGTCTACACTGAAAGAATTATTGTTCATAATATCTATGAACATATTTCATAAAACCAAATTCATAGAATCAATGAAACAATTCATTGGCTGAATGAATATTCATTAGTATTTTGAAATATTTCATAGAATTTTATTCATAGATTTTGTAAGATTCATAGAAAAAATTCATAAAAAAAAAATGTCATTAATAATTTTTTAAAAATTAAAATAATGTTACAATAATTAAATAATTTGAATAAATATATTAAAAAAATATAAAAAATATAAAAAAAAAACATAAAAAACGTAAAAAAAAATATTGCTGCCCAGGCGGGGTTCGAACCCAAGACCTACCGGCTGGGAAATTTATAATCGACGCCTTAGCTAGCAGCGCCACCAAAGGACGAAAACCTCGCCGACTAACACTTAGTTTTGTAATGTTCGTTATTTTTTTTTTTTTAATACACAAACATTTTGTTTTCTACAAACATACACACAGATTTTGGCAGAGCATTGTGGCAGAGCATAATATTTTAAAGCAGAATATTTAACAAAATGGATTTTAAGTGTTATAACTTGTTTATTTACTTTAGCTCAGTGGTTAGATACTAAGCTTCACGAACAACTGGTATTGTGTTCGAATCTCGGTGGGGATCAGGTAAAAATAAATAAATTTTTAAAAATAGAATATTGTAAATAAATAAAAATAAAATAATAAAGTAAATAAAAATTAAATAATAAAATAAAAAAAAAAATAGAATTGAACAAAAAAAAATTTTTTCCATAGCCTATGAACTTTTTCATAGGTATCTGGTTTCTATGAATTTGTTTCATAGATTCTATGAATCTATGAAGTGATAGGCTCACTTCTAATGATTTTTTTCATAGAATCAATGTACGTTTT
The DNA here is from genome assembly GCA_963921195.1 of Pegoplata infirma. Taxonomy (NCBI): domain Eukaryota; kingdom Metazoa; phylum Arthropoda; class Insecta; order Diptera; family Anthomyiidae; genus Pegoplata; species Pegoplata infirma. The sequence goes on from CAWUER010000341.1 coordinate 112,504, forward strand.
CATAGCCGTAATGAACAAAATTCTTTCAGTGTAGGATTATCGGCCACATCAGTGTTTAAAAATTTCGAGGACCTTCAGGAAAATTTCGTTATCTCTCGAACTATCAGGAATAACGTCTAGAACAAAATTACGTGTCGACTTAAATTGAATAAAGATTTCAATTAGTAAACGAATGATTAAGCTCAAGGCCCTAGTTTTTAATAAATTTTATTTATTTATTTTAATATTAAAATAAATAAATTAAATTAAATTTAAAATAAATAAATAAAAAAAAAATTAAAACAAAAAGTTCGAAAAAACATACATAATTATTTTAATAAAGATTATTTCGTATTTATATGGATATCGTAGATCTTTGTCTTCACATAATTACTCCCCAAAATTTACACATTTTCACACACGTTAATTTTTGCTGATTTAACTTAAATTTAAACATAGAGTTTTTAAACCGAAACGAACAATAATATGAACGGCTACCGATGAAATTCAAAAAAAGTCATTGTACATTTTATAATACAAAAGTCAATTACTGTAAAATATCTATGTATCATAATGTTGTAGTTAAAGTTCTAGAACAACGTAAAACATCAACAGACAAAATAAAAAAAATTTCAAATATCTTCTAAAACAATGAAATTACCTTTAGTAACATTTTTCGGTGGTTCGGTTAGTTTTAGGAAGAGCGCTAGAGAGACGTAAAATAAATATTTTAACAATGATTGTTAAAAATTTCTGTAGTTTGTTGTTATGATATTATGTTTAAGTTTCAAATTTCTTTTGTCGTTTTCTTGTTATAAAACTGTTGAAATGTATTCTTCTAGCACTTATTCAATGTTTCAATATTTATTTAAAGTTTATATTATGAAATTGTTGTGTCGCAGATTGTCTGAGAATGCTAAAAATAATAATAATTCATAGAATAGGTCTCCTAATAAGAGGTTCATGAAAGTTAATATAAATGGGCAGGGGGTGGACCTAATATTATGAGACACGTTATTCAAAAATGAGAATATCATAGTTTTAATTAGTAAAGGAAATAATGACCTCGAGCTAGAGTAAACCTACTCAAAATTTAAAAAATGTTAAATAAAATTTTGGGAATCGATCCCGCAATCAACTACATTCTGGCCAGACACTCTACCCATCGGGCCAAAGTAACTTGATACAAACATGTTTTTATATTTCTATAAATAATTTTTTTAATTTTTTTTTTTCTACAAAAAAATAATCTACTTGTGTAGGTAAAAAAAAATAACGTACACAAATCATTAAAAATTAAACAAGAATTACTTATTTTTACTTACAGAACAAAAATAAATGACTTTAAAAATTGAATGCTAATCAAAGTCTTTATTTTTTATGTTGTTATTTTTGAAACAAAGAACAGAAATAATCATTTAAAAAAACTGAACATTAAACAAACGTTTTTTTGCTTTGAAAACGACAAAACGTAAAACTTTTTAAATAAACTACAAAGAGTTAATAACAACATTTTTTGAATGAAGGGTATAAAAACTTACGGAAAACTTCGCGTTTTTCGTAAAAATAACGTTTTTTATAAATGTTTACCTCCAATTTTGTGTATTAATAATTCGAAAGTGTGATTTCAAAAAATGTCAGCAAGAACATTTCAATTCCAAAATGTGAATTTGCAGTTTTACTGCGTTTTTCCCAATCAAACATTACTGAACAAAATAAACATTTTAATACCCTACACCACTATGTGGTACAGGGTATAATGAGATTGTGCTGATGTTTGTAACTACCCGAAATATTGGTCCTGTACATACCTTTAAGCATACCGATCGACTTAGAATTACTTTTTGAGTCGATTTAGCGATGTCTGTCCGACCGTCTGCGGTTTAAGCACGATACAGGTCGCAATTTTTATTCAATTTACTTGAAATTTCAAACTTATTCATCTTTTGGTCCAAGGACGAAGCCAATTGAAATTGGAAAAAATCGGTCCATGTTACGACCTAGCCTCCATAGTTTGTATGAAGGCTTAAATGACTCTAATATCCGTAATTTAATATTAATCGCTTTAAAATTTATCAGGTAATCAAATTACCTGATAAACGAATCATCATTCCAAATTTCAAAGGAATCGGGTCCGTCCTTCTTGTAGTCTCCATACAAACCACCCTCTTGATATTCACATAATTCCCTTAAAATTCATAAAAATGGAAAAATTTAATAAAAATTTTATTTGTAGGTGTAAAATGTGTACTTTGGTATCCTTATCAAATCAGAATATAGTTGAACCATTTTTGGACTTAGTCCCCCATATAAAAATTTCGACCGATATTCAAGTAATCGCTCTATTGACAAAAAATAAACCAATTCCACTGTGTGTGTTTTCTATACATAATAAAGATCTAACAAAAGATTGATCAAATCGGTCCATGTTTGGACTTGGGATCCATTTTCCGGAAAACACTGGTGTAGGGTATCATATGGTCGGTCTTGGCCGACTATAACTTACTTACTTATTTTACATCTTGAATGCATATAATTAGAACAAGTTAATACAAAACGAAATCTTCCCATTATCAAAATCACTAAAATTGTATTAAATTTCAAACCATACCTTTTGGAATTTAAATCTCATCATATGTAAACAAATAAATCTTTATAGCTCAAATTGCGGAAAATTATATAATTAAGTCAGTTGACTCGTTTGCTACCTGTGTATAAAATTTTGTAAGTAATTGATCCCTAAAGCCCTTAAATACTTTTCAGCCATATATTTATCTACATACATTTGCACACAGAATCTTTGTATATTCTTCATCTGAAACAACCTAGAAATGAAGTAGAAATCACATTCATATCTTACAAACGATTTACTAGAAGATGTTGCAAATGTTGACAGGAGCCAAACATTGATTTATGTTCAAATACAAAGAAAATTTATGTGCGGCAAATGGTGGCAAGGCATGCTTTTCTATTTTAGATGAATAAAAAAAAAATAACTTTCTTGTAGTACGTATGTATTTTTGAGTGAATTTAATACGGGAGTTTTTCTTTCTTATACTACATATTAGAAAAAGAAAAAAAAATCAAATGAATTTCGTATTTGAATATGAAATGTCAGCAACATTAGTAATGGCAGACGCGAATAAGGAAATATGCAAGCATACTTGTGTTACAACTGTAGCATTTAAGCAGTGGCGTTGTATCAGCATCTTATATAAGATTTTGTTTCTCAATTTTCGATATTGGAGCTTGCTCCAAATGGATATTTTGATGCGTTACAAACGGAATGGCAAATATACTGTGGTTGAAGGGTATAAAAACATTCGTTTTGCGTTTTACAAGCTAACCACTTTTTTACTTTCAAACGGAATTGAGTCTGTGAATTGCGCCATTAAAGGTGGTATGATACTTGCTAGTTTCTGTATTGGATTTTTTTAGGATTGATCGAATGAAACAACAAATGCGAGAAAGAACAAGGAATACAATAAAATAAAAACGAAACAAAATAAACAATAGCCAACTTTTATTTTTAAAATAAATAACTCGCCCAAAATAGCTAAAAAACGCCCAAAACAAATGTAAAACCGCTTCATTCGAGCAAAAACTAATAAAATTGGCAACACTGTTAACATTTTATTCTTGAAATGTCAATTTCAAGTTGAAAATTTTTATATTTTTTTTGACAGTCACTGCAAAATTATCGATAGCAACGTATATTTTTTGACGTTTTAAGTTTTTTCATGATATTGTCATACTCTTTACACTTGGTCAGTTTTCCTATGAAAATATATTTGCACTGTTCTCCAAAATATAAAAAATACAAAAACTAGCAAGTATCATAAGACCTTAAGTGGCATTTGTTCTCCGTTTTTGATTTTCCCAAGTGTAAGATCAATTTTTTTTCTGCTAGATATAAAAATGATGTGTTACAAATTTAAGGCCAATCTGATTAAATTAACCCGCCCAGCGATCAAAGTTTTGGATTTTTAAAAATTTTAAAAAATATATATTTCTTGCGGTACATCATATCGAGGGCCTATATTCAAAACCCTCTATCTAAAAAAATACAACTTTTCAGGAGAGCCAAAAAACTGTTTATTTCGCGTGATGTTAGAGATATTAAAATTCAATATTCTACAATATTTTTTTTAATCAACTACTGAATCTCACATATGATTCGTTTTTAAAATTTTGCACTATTGGGGACTTTAGAGGATAGATAAAGGGTTTTGTTTCTCAAAAATATTAAGTTCATGAATGAAAATGATCAGATAGAGGGTTTTGCATTTTAATAAAAATGAATTAATTTGATTTCATTTACGACATCGGTAAATTTTTAACGTAATTTATTTTGGTCCACTGTTGAATTTTGTTGACAAATTCATGTTCAGCATGCAAAATTTAGTATGAAAGCATGTAATGCATGATGAAAAAATATTTATAAATTAATTATTTAAAAAGATAGAGGGTTTTGCATTAAGAAAAGTTAATTGTGTAAGAGATAAAAAAAACCAAAAATGCAAATAAAATAGCAAAAAAAAAATATTTTTGTTCTGGATTTTACACCATAGATGAGGGCCGTTTTACTGAATATTTTTCCATCAAAAATTCAATTTCGTGAAAATGGAAGAAAGAGGCTTTTGAATATAGGCCCTAGATATTTATTAATTTTGATGCGCTGAACACGAATATCAATTCCAACAAACTAAAATCGGTTAAACAGGTTTTCGAGTTATCGCTATTTGAAAAAGTTATCTGAAAAATATTTGAAAACTTCAGTGGGCTTTGGTCTACTACTACATCAGTCTACTACTAGTAAGTATATCGCGAATCCCACCAGAGATTTGTTAAAATCTGACCGAGGGTCTTCAAATTTGTTTAATGTTTTGTACACATTTTATAGAGCCAACAAAAGATATCCATTTTCAGTTTTTTAAGTTTTAAAAAAATAGCGATTTTTTCGCGAATTTTATTTTCTTAAAAAATTTTAAAAAATCAAAAAAGTATGATGTTTTGAAAAGCCATGTCTTCGAAAGTTTTTATCCGAATTCTACCATTCAAAAAATATTCGACTCTAACAATCGTCAATTTTTTATACCAATGCACAGAGGGCCAGTCAGATCGATTTCCGGCCAAAAGTCCTTATATTTAATTTCTCAAAAAATATCTATACCAATTTGTTGGGCATATATAGGAGCTAGTTTCCTGTACTTATCTTTATGATCCAACTACACCATTTCCTTTGACAGGTCTTCAAAGTTAAAAAAGTTTAAAAAAAAAATTGTAAGTGGAGATACTTTTTTATTTTTTTTTACACATTTCTATTGCTAATGAAGTTGATCATTAGCAATAGAAATGTAATGATTTGCAGGGTTCACTCATATATATCAGCCTTTGTAACGAAAATAATATGAAAAAATTTAACTCATTTTCCTGATAGCAATTCGCTTTTTTGTGAAAATAACTATGATTTTTTTATTTATTTACTTCGCGACGAAAAAATCCTCAGCGATCCTCAGTTCGATGCAATCAGTTTATATTTTTTCTTATATTCCATATCTTTCGAAAAAAGTTGCCCAAACTTGCTCGAAATGATAAATGGCGAAATTACTGCTTTATATGCAGTGGTCCGAGATTTGTTTTTAAAAAAATTAATTTAACCCAAAATAATGTTTTACGGCTTGATTAGTTTTTTTATCACCAGAGAGTGCCTTAAGTGTAGGAAAAAAAATTATCTACATTTCTAGTTTTTTTGTAGAATTATGGAAAATATCAGTTACACCATTTCCAATTAAATTCAAAGATTTTTTATTGAATTTCCAAAATAAAGAAAAAAAGTGAATACTTTGTCGTCACCATTTTCAAAAGCTTTGCTGAAACTAGGTAAGTCATTTACACCATTTCCATATTTATATCAAAAATAAAAAAATATATATAAAAATTATGTGCGTAGATTTAACTTCAGACACTCTTAATCCTCTTAAAACAAATTTTTAGTTAGAACAGACAAAGTTAAAAAATGTAGCCGCCATATTGTTTCCGCCATATTGAATTTTATCAGTTCGATTTTAAGATAACAGACCCGGAAATTTACTAGGCCACACTTTCAGCTAGCTTCAACAAAGAAAATGAATATAACTGTTTTTAATTTACTTGTAACAAACTTTACTAAGCATATTTAGTCCGCCATTTTGTTTTTCAAAATTCACGCCAGCAATTCTGATTCAGTAACTCCAAGGCTCCTTTAATACAAAATTTGAGTTAATTCGGACAATTATTAAAAAAATTTGTTCGCCATATTGGATGCGCCATTTTGATTTTTTTAGTTTTTAGTTAAATTTTGAAATCTGCGACCTCGAAATACTCTAGAAGCACATTTTCAGGCGGATCCAACAACGATAAGGACTTTTGGCCGGAGTTGGATCATTCTTTAAACTTTAAGAAGCATATTTAGTCCGCCATTTTGTTTTTCAAAATTCGGAGTAACAATTCTTATTCAGTAACTCCAAGACCCGCATAAAACCAAAATTTGAGTTCAATCGGACAATTTTAAAAAAAATTGTCCTCCATATTGGATCCGTCGTTTTGATTTTTTTGGTTTTTAACTAAATTTTGAAATCAGCGACCTCGAATTCCTCTAGAAGCACATTTTCAGACGGATCCAACAACGATGGAGACTTTTGGCCGGAATTGGATCATGCTGGCGCTGAGTGCAATGCACTCAAAAATAATATTTTTTTAAAAAGGTACGTTTTTGATGCAAATGCAATATTTAGATGCATTTTTGCAATTTTTAGATGTAATTTTTTTAAAAACTACTTATGAGATTTTTCCACACTAAAAATAAATTTTATGTTTATTTTGTTATTTTATCAAAAACGTATGTAACTTTGAAGTGCCATATCTTTGAAAGTATTTATTTGATTTTTAGGATTCGAAAAACATTTGAAATAAATCGCTGGACAAGCCTAATGAAAAGTGGAATGTCTACAATTTTTGTAGTTTTTATTCTATTATATGTGCTTAACAAAAACTTAATTTTTAAAAATTTCTTTACAAAAAAAATAAAAATTTTCAATTGGAGATTTGAAAACTGGGTTAAAAAATGTAGACCTTTTTGCCATTAATTTAAAACAAGTTAGCATAACACAATATGAAAAATACCTTTCACCTTAGTACATTGGGACTAAAAGAATAAAATAATGTTGTTATAGTAAATAATTTTAATCAATTTCAAAAATGGAACTCGAATTCTTTGATCAAGTGGTCTGCCACACGTTTTTATTATTATTATTCAAGGCCGGCACTGCGACCCTTATGGGCCGGCACTGCGAAACTTATGGGTCTTTTGTGCCAAGATCCATTAATCTAATTCAAACTCTGTTCAATGTTCCTAATGAACATTATAACAGAGGATGGAGAAGCTAGCTTTATATCCGCAGAATTAAGCAATTCTTTGTCTAAGAACCGTCTTCTGATCCTACATATTGCGACGCACTCACATAATATGTGTTGCGTTGTTTCCACTTCCTCAAGACAAAGACGATGCACAAAGGTTTAAATTATGCAAGTGATAATTTACCTTATAATGCCCGGTGAGAAAACCTGTCAGTAACCTAATGTCACTTTTGGTGTGATTATGTATACTTCCATATGATAATGGAGCGATTAGTGCTTTGGATTGTCGTAGACCTCCTGAATTTTCCCACAAGTTTAAGAAGTCGGTTCTTTCCAAACCCTTAATCATGTTCGAGAAGGTGGACCAGTTTACCCCACAATAGGGTTCGGGTCCGGTCATAGGAGTAGCGGAGGCATTTCTAGCAAGCTCATCCGCTATCGCATTACCCTCAAAACCTCTATAACCAGGGATCCAAAAAAGAGTAATTTTGTTTCTCCCGGCCAGCTGTTGAAGGGTATCAAAACATTCCAGTGCCATTTTGGATTTAAGTTCCCAAGAAGACAGCGCTTGAAGTGCTGCGTGGCTATCAGAGAAGATTGAAATATGAGTACCCTTCATACCCTTTGCAATATTAACTCTAGCGCATATTGTAATAGCCTGAATTTCAGCCTGAAAAACTGTAGGCCACCTACCCATTGGTTCGGAGATCCGCGTGTTTGGACCGTAGACACCAGCGCCAACTCCAGAGGACATTTTGGATCCGTCAGTATACCAGTTAAGGCTTCTAGTATCCACATATGGACCACCTTCATCCCACTCTGGTCTACTCGGTATCACGATCTCACGTTAGTTGCCTGGGAAAGTTGTAATAACTTGGCTCATTTTTGACCGATTTTATTTTTTATTGCCTTATTACAAGGGTAATGTACTTCACATAACATGTCTGTAACCACTTGAATTCAAAGTTAACTTTAAATATCGAAAAAATTGAGAATATGTGAAAAAAAATTAATTTTTTTCTTTGTAATCCATTTTTAAAACTTTAGGTCGTTTCCGCGTCCACTTAAAGTTATTGGATTAACTCCAATTTTTTTTTTTTTTAAGTTTTTAGTACAAAGGAACAAAATTCTGCTAAGTGCAATACAAAAATCCGATATTAGAAAATAAAAACACCTCTAATGAACATACAAAAAAATACCAAAGAAACTAATGTATGCCGCCAAACAATTTTTTTTTTTTGCTCAAAAAATTTTTTTTGCAAGGAACTTCAGGTCGAATTTGAATCATTGGTAAAGGTTTCTTAGTGTTCAACTCTTGTTTATTATGATTTTTTTCTATAGAAACATTTTCAAATTTTAAAAATTTATTCCTATAATAAAAAAAAAATTACATGGTTGATATTTTGAAAAATGTCTTCAATAAATTGTCAGGTTCTAAAGCATTTTTCTGACAGCAAAAGATCCAGATTCTGACATAAATTTCTAATAGAAAATTTCTAACAAAAAGTTTTCTGATTTGGAATTTTTTCCGAGTCATTTTCTTAAAGAGAAAGTTTATGATTCTGAGACGTTATCCCAATAGAAAAATTCTGAGGTTCTGAGGCAATTTACTACAGAAAAGCTTTTAAATTTTATACGAAAATATTTTGAGTAGGTTTATTCTAGCTCGAGGTCATTATTTCCTATACTTATTAAAGCTATGATATTCTCATAAAATAATTTTCAAAAAATTATTCTATGAGAATATTAAGGTCTAAATAAGTTAAGGAAATAATGACCTTGAGCTAGAATAAACCTACTAAAAATACAGTATTTTAAAGGTCGAAAGTAACGATTTTTATTTTTGAATAAAAATTAATCAGAATTTATAAAAAATTTTAAATTCAGATACACCTTAATATAGAAAATTCTAAGATACTTATGCAATTCTGACACCAAAATTTTCTATATTTAGAAAAAAATTTACTAAAGAAAAATTCTCAGGTTTAGTGAGTTTTTTCTAATTGAAAACTTCTTAGGTTCTGAAATATTTAAAAAAATTTCTATTCTATTTTTCTACAGAAAAGGTTTAAGATACCGAAACGGTCTTTCTACACCATCATTTTTAGGTTTGAAAAAATATTCCTTAGAAATTACCCGAAATGATTAGAAAAATTGAAAACTTTAATGCTTTTTAAAATTTTTGGGAGCCAATTTTCTAGGTTCTGAGACATTTTCTATTAAAAAAATTTTATTTTCTGGGAATTTTTTCCCTAGAAAAAGTCTTATATAGTCAAGCATTTTCTGAGAAATATTTTCATAAGAGAGTCTAAGAATTTTTTCCTAAAAAAATGTTTTAGTTTCTGAGTCATTTTTCCCATAGAAAAAGTCTCAGAATCTGAGGGGCGGATTCACACAAAATAGTCATAACTCAATCATAACTCAATTTTTTCCATGTGGTTGTTGAAAAAATTATAAATAATTCAAATTTTGAAAAATAAATAATTCAAAAAAATAAAGACCTGCTACCCAGATGGTCTCAAAATTGACAAATAATTTTAAATTTTAAGACTTCTTATGATTGTGTTTACAACAAACACAGGGAATATAAAGTTTAAAAATAATAAAATTAGTCATAACTGTGAATAGTGCTGTGAGTCTCCGAAATTTTCCCTACGAAAAAATTCTTAGATTCTCAGATATTTTTAAAATAACAAAAAAATTTCGAAATATAAGACATTTTTTTAGATTCTGATATATTTTTTTTTTTAAATTCTAAGAATATTTTTTCTAAAATTCTCAGAGTCTAATGCAATTTTTATAGAAAAAGACTTGGGCTCAGAGTTATTTTTCCTATCGAAAAAGTCATACAGCCTTACCATAGAAAAATAAAATATATTTATAATCAGCTTTAAATTTTATTTCCATACAAATTATTTTTGTTTTTAAAATCAACTTTCAAAAAATGTATTGAAAATTTTAAATTTAAAATAAAACTTTTGTTAAAATACAGTTTTTGTTTTCTTGTGGTAAGGGCCATACATTTTAGAACTTTTTTTAATATTAAAACTCAAAAATTCTGAGATATTTTTCCTATCGAAAAAATCGGAAATTTTTTCTAGGATTCTAGGACTTTTTTTCTATAGAAAAGGTCTCAGCTTTTCCTATTAAAAAGTCTTAGATTCTTAGACATCTTTCTAACAAAAATAATCTCAGATCCTGAGGCATTATTCCTAAGGAAAAATACTTAGATTCCGGAAAATTTTTCTTATAAAAGTCCCAGATTCTGTATGATTTTCCCTATAGAAAAATTCTAAGATTCTATTGCATTTTTTGTATAAAAAATTCTTAAATTTTCCCTGAAGAAAATTTTCTTATTTTTCCTATAGAAAAATTGTATTTTAATTTTCCTTTTTTATAAAAAAATTTAAGATTTAAAAACAATTTTTCTAAAGAAAACTTTTGAGATTCTTGAAAATTCTAGAAAAAATTCTCACTCAGGATTTCATTTCCTCTTTTCTTTTTACCCAGAAGAATTGTCAAATTTTTAATATAGAAAATTCTCAGTTTTTTTCTATCAAAAAACCTCTCAGATTTTTCCTACAGAAAAGCTGTTAGATTTTTCATATAAAAATTGTCAAAATTATAAGATTTTCCTATAAATAAGTTCTAAGAAAAATTCTCAACTTTTTTCTATAAATTCCCAAATTTTTCATTTAGAAAGATTAAAAAAATGTTCGTCTAAAAAAATTCCCAAATATTTCGTCTAGAAAAATTCTTGTATTTTTTATAATAAAGTTTTAAATTTTTTGAAACTTTTATCACATAGAAAAGTTCTAACATTCAGAAACATATTAGGATTCTTAGATATTTTTCATAGAAGAATTTCTATAAAAAAATTTTTATAGAATTTCTATAAAAAACTTTTACGGATTTTCCAACAGAAAAATTCTCAATTTTTTCTCTAAAAAAATTCTCAAATTTGTTCATATAGAAAAATTTTAACAATCCGCTACGTTTTTCCTCTAGAGAAATTTTAAGATTCTTAAACATTTTTTTTTTCAGATCCTTAGACATTTTTCATAGAATTTTTTTTTTCAGATTATTTCCTTTTCACTTTCCTTTTTTTCTTCTCTTTCCTTTCTTTTTTCTTTTTTTTTTTTTTTCTTTTTTCCTTTTATTTTCTTTTTTTTCCTTTTTCCTTTTTTTTCTTTCGAATTCGGTTTGGGGCGGAAATTTCCTTTCCCCCCGTGGATCCGCTCCTGCTCAGGTGTGAATACGCCCTAAGCCATATAAAGTTAAAAGCAGCCTTAAGAGAGCTTCTAGCACATCTCGGTTAGCTCAATGGGTTACATGGATTAATTTTAGATTTTTTAATGTTTTTTTTTTTTCGTTTTTTTGTTTCCATTTTTCTTTGTTTTGTATCTATTATATATTTAAGCGGATGTTGAGAGTTTCTGGAATTTTTTTGTCTACTTTAAAAACAAATAATTTACCTTCTGGCGAGTAGAATAACGCAAAATTGTGTATACCAATCCTTTAAATCAGTTCAGTATAATTTCCAAAACCTAAATTTCATCAGACAGACAGATGGAAGCAATTTTCTTTCCCTTTAACTACGCCTTTTACATCTAAGTAAAAGTTGGCTGGAAAATCTATTCTCATTTTTCGGCAATATATTTTATAGTAGATGGAGGATATTTTTCCATTTTTTTTTTTTTATTTTGCATTTTATTCATGATTTCTTTTCTACACAAAAGTCGTAGTTATTGGAATGTTTTCGTTTCATTTGAATTCCTTTGGCAATAGATTCTAGCCACAATGCAATTTGTCTTCAACATTTGTTTGGCGGTATTCATTTCTTTTAAGATTTTTTTTTTTTTTTTTCATTCTTTTTCCTTCAAACATAATGCGAATCTATGTGTGTGTGTGTAACAGTTTTTCATGACAGCAAAGTATTTGAACTCCTTTTGCCATTGAAGCGGTTTCTCTAATAGTTTTGAGGATTATCATAAGCCAGGGTAGAGTAGAGAACAGTGGTGAGTTAAGCATAGACATTGTAGACTGTAGGCAGATTAAGGTAACTTTGATGATACCAAATACCGACACACACATACTCACCCACATAATATCAGTTTGTAGCCAGGGTATGTGAAAGCTTTAGGGCTTTTGGCCTTTATGGCTTTTCAATACCTCATACAATTTTCTTTTTCTATTCTTGTTTTTTTTTTTTGCGTGTTCTCCTTTTATTTGTATGTTGCAACATTTGTGGCGCATACAATAGCATTAGAGTTTTTTTTTTTTTTTATGTTGTTATGTTTAATATGTTTGTGTAGATTTTGAGTACCACATTTTTTTGTAGATTCTTTTTCAAATCATCTCCTGTGCTTAGAGTTTTTGTCCCCGGAATTCCCGGAATAAAATACCAGGGAAATCGCTATTAAGTATTTGAATCCTGGATTCCCGGGAATTTAATTGGGAATTCTCGGGATTTTAAAAATTAATACAATTTTTTTTTTTTTTTTTTTTTGAGAAGGATTATTCTAGCTCAAGGACATATTTCTTTTACTAATCGTTACGATGGTATTGTTAAAGTAACAATTTTCAAGAAACTATTTTTTAAGTTGTTTGTATTAAATTGATTGGTTGGTAACTGTCTTTACAGAAAAACAAAAAGTAATTGGTTTTATTAATTTTCTTTTCGACTGGAAATTGTAAAAAAATCCCGTTGTCCCGGGAAATAAAAAAGTCTGGGAAAACAAAAACTCTACCTGTGCTGTATTGAAAAAAGTCACATTCAAAATTGTAATTCTTCAATTACAGTTGACAGTTTTTAGTTGTTTTTTTATATTCACATGTATTTCAGCCTTTAGGTTAATGCTGTTTTTGTATGATTTTTTTTTTTAAGTTTAAAGAACTTTCATTCTTTTGTTAGCTATTTTAAGCAAATTCTCACGTATTTTTTTGCTTAATGGTTGTGTGAGCTGATGCCAACGGGAGACAATACAAACTCTTGGAAGAGAATGTGGTATTTAAAATTGTTTTAGGTGACTTAAAATTCTAATAAATTTAAAAAGGCAATACAAACAGATTTGTCAATTACAATGTTTAATAGGACGTCCCATCAAATTTAAACTTTCGAATTTCATGTCGTAATACCTGCCAAACGATGGCTACTTTAGAGCTGATTAAAGGAAAATTTATGAAAAAACTTTGAAAGGAAATTGGTCTTAAAAATTGGAAAATGTTAAGTATGTTATGAAAAAAATATTAAATAAATTTAAAAACACGATTTTGATCCAATAATGCTGATTAGCATCTGTGGACCAAAATTGCTGATCAGCACTTTTGAACCAAAATCTGTTTTTTATTTTTTTTTTTAATATAAATATTTAATACTTTTGGAACAAATTTGGATAAAAACTAATTTTTATGTTTAAAAATCAGCATCTGTGAACCAAAATCGTGGTTTTAAAATTTTTTAAATCTTTTTCCAATAAAGTACGCAAAATTTCATAATTTTTGAACCGGATTTTGTTAAAATATTAGGAGATGAATTTTGGTCGGAATACGTAATATTTTCGAACTTTGACCGCTAGTTGCCAACTGACCTTTTAAACAGTTTTTCATTAATTCTCCCATAATCAGCTCTAACGTGGCCATTGTTTGGCAGATACTACGACACGAATTTCGAAAGTTTAGATTTGACGTTACGCCCTAATGTACAACTAACGTATACGTTTATTTACACTTTAATAAAAAACGCTGAAAAAATTTCATTAAAAACGCCACGTTTTTTCATATTCTATAAGGAGATTTAAGACAAGAACTAGACCAATTTTTAGATTCTAAGAAAATTTTCCTTCAAAAAAATCCATGCGAAAACTAACCGAATCCTTTCGTCACAAGTACGACAGCATTCGTGGTTTCGCACAACGAAAGATATTCGTAAAATATTTAAAAAACCAAAAAAGTTAAGAAATATCGGGGAAACATGTAATAAAACTTTGTTTTATTTGACATTAAAAAAGTTAGGCCTGGTTAGCTCAAACAAAAAATAAATACTTAAAAAAAAAAGTCGAAACTTAGCAACTTAAAAAAAAGAAAAGTTTGTAACTTTTTTTTTTTTGCCACCTCCTATTCGACAATAACTATTTTTAGTTTTACAAGGGAAGTATCTCAACCCTTATGAACCGATTTACCTGTCTCAGCTTATCGGCCATATCATATTCGTTGTCCCCTTATGAAACAACTAGCTTACCATCCCGGTACTTCGTTACCGGTTGTATTGAATACCGGATAATAGAAGGATCAGAATTACTCTACCGATTTCAAGAAAATTCCCATACGTAATCTTTGTTTTATTTACCTGTGCACGTTTAAGTCTTTCATAAAATAAAATTTCAATGAATAATTTAAACAACAAAATTTGAAGAATTTTCGAGCCCTTATATCGGGACTTTGGATTTTGAGTGAATAAATAATTCAGTGAATAAAGGAATTGGAATAAAAATAAGTTTGAGTGAAAAAACATATAGAGAGAACAAATATGGAGTAAAAAAGTCAAATACGAAAAATTTGAATAAAAGGTATCATTCCATATTGTTCGCTGCTCTATTCCACTTCGTTCCACGTTCTAAAATTTTTAATTTTAAAATATGTCCTTCTCTTGGTTGTTATTTTTGGTACTTTTAGTTTAATAGTTAGATAGAGTAAAAATAACCATTTGCCCCATTTTCCCTTTAAAATTAAATTTTCCAAAAACTGTTTTTTTGTGCTAGGTGATCCTTTATTTATAATATCAAGTTTCTGAATCGTTATTTCAAGAAATATAAGAATAACCAAAATTTACACTTTTTCATTATTACAGGAACAAAAAAAAGTACCAAAAGTACACCTTCTTATCCCCGTTAGAAACGGAATTTCCAAAAAGAACCTCTTCCAGAACTTTTTTCTTCACCGAAGGATCCTCTATTGCATATTTCAATTTTCTGGGATCATTGTTTTAGCAAATACTAAAAGTACAAAAAGGATTTTACATTCCTAATTTTAAGTATCTAGAACCATTACGTAAAAAAATATCAAAGGTACCGAAAATACACTTTTTTAGCCATTTTGCCCCACTAAGAAGCTGAATTTTAAAAACGTATTTTACGCAGAATGGTTTTTTGTACCGAATTCTCCTACATTGCTAATTTTTAGATTCTAGGAAATATAAAAAATTTCTATAAATATAATTTCAGGAAATAAAAAAGTACCAAAAAGTGTACTTCCGGTACATTTAATAAAAGGTACTTTCTATAGAAGATACTTTTTATAAAAGAAACTTTTTGTGAAAGGTAATTTTTATAAAAGGTACTTTTTACAAAAAGTATTTTTTAAAAAAGGTACTTTTTATAAAAGGTAATTTTTATAAAAAGTACTTTTATAAAAAGTACCTTTGATAAAAAGTACCTTTTATAAAAATACCTTTTATAAAAAGTACCATTTATAAAAAGTACCTTTTATAAAAACTAAATTTTTTAAGAAACTTTTTGTGATTGGTAATTTTTATAAAAACTACATTTTATAAAAACTACATTTTATAAAAGGTACTTTTTATAAAAGGTACTTTTTATAAAAGGTACTTTTTATAAAAGGTACTTTTTATAAAAGGTACTTTTTATAAAAGGTACTTTTTATAAAAGGTACTTTTTATAAAAGGTACTTTTTATAAAAGGTACTTTTTATAAAAGGTACTTTTTATAAAAGGTACTTTTTATAAAAGGTACTTTTTATTAAAGGTTCTTTTTATAAAAGGTACTTTTTATAAAAGGTACCATTATTTTAATAAATTAAAAAAAGTACCAAAAGTACACTTTTTTCCATTTTACATATAAAAAGTACCAAAAGTACACTTTTTTACCCATTTTACTCCCGTAGAATCAACATTGGCAAAAACCCAGCCTTAGTGATTTTTTTTCCGGGAGGTAAACCTACATTGCAAATTTCAAGTTTCTAATACCATTATTTAAGGAAATAAAAATGGTACCAAAAGTACAGTTTTTTACCCTTTTTACCCCCTTAGAATCATCATTGGCGAAAATTCAGCCTTAGTGAATCTATATTCCGGGAGGTGAACATACAGTCCAAATTTCAGGTCTCTGTGACAATTATTTAAGAAAATATAAAAGGTACCAAAAGTACAGTTTTTTACCCTTTTTACCCCCTTAGAATCAACATTGGCAAAAGTCCAGCCTTACAGGATCTACATTCCGGGAGGTAAACATACAGTCCAAATTTCAAGTCTCTATGACCATTATTTCATGAGATATAAAAAGTACCAAAAGTACAGTTTTTTACCCTTTTTACCCCCTTAGAATCAACACTGGCAAAAATCCTGCCTTAGTGTATCTATGTTCCGGGAGGTGAACATACAGTCCGAATTTCAAGTCTCTATGGCCATTATTTCATGAGATATAAAAAGTACCAAAAGTACAGTTTTTTACCTTTTTTACCCCCTTAGAATCAACATTGGCAAAAATCCAGCCTTAGTGGATCTATATTCCGGGAAGTGAACCTACAGTCCAAATTTCAAGTCTCTAGCTTCAGCGGTTTGGGCTGGGCGATGATGAGTCAGTCAGTCAGTCAGTCACGTTACTCTTTTATTTATATATATAGATGTGCGCCTCCGGGAAAATTTCGATATCTAACGAACTAACAGGAATATCAAGCAAAAATACGTGTCGACTTAAATTTAATAAAGATAATTTCGTATTCATATGGATATGGTAGGTCTATCTATGTCTTCTCATAAATACCACCCAAAATTTACACGTTTTCATGATAAACATTTTTAACAAAGCCAAATTTTTATAAGGTTATGCCACCGTTATGTTTTGCATTAAAAAAACCTTTCCTCATATATGCAAACATTAGGTGTGTTCCAGAACTTTCGGGGTAAAGTTCGGTAAAATGAGAGAAAATAAAAAAACCTCTCACGATACCACAAAAATGCACAAAAGTACGGGAACGCTAAAAACCACATTTCAAGCCCAAAATAATAGAAAATGTAAACAAACCAATAACGCTAAAATATTTTCGTAAGAAAAATTACTTTAAACAAGAAAACAAATTGTAAAAGTTTATTTTAATAACAAATTATCTTTTTTTGTATTGAAATAACACATTTCCGTGGTTTAGTTTTTTATTTTATTTAAATTTCCAATTTAGCTTCACGAAAAAATCAGCTGTTTTTTCAACATCTGACTGTTACCAATTTACCCGAAAAAAAAGTGCGGGTAAGTTCGGTAAAATGAGAAAGTAATTTATTCTCTCAAAAACTCTCTCATTTACCCAATTTTTGCGTACGGGAACGCTTTTCGGGCTGGTTTGGGTACCCGCGGGCACCCGCGGTAACGTTCTGGAACACACCTATTATATAGTTTCTTTAAAAAAATGGGTGAAAATTCAAAAAAAAAAAATATTTTTTTCGCCATCTTTTGTTTTGACCCATTCTTAGAACCCCTAAATCCCCGATAAGCCGAGACAACCCAACCATGAAATTGTCTCTTTTATATATATTTTAAGTTTCGTGCAAATCGGTTCATAAGGGCTGACATACTTCCCTCGTTAGAATCTAGGAATTGTCAAAAAATGTTAAAAAGCATTAAGTCTGTGTTTCAGAATATACTGATCTCTTTAGAAAAGTGTTGTGGTGTAAGAAGAACAATTCGGAATCTCTGAAGTTTTCTGTAGAAAAAAAATCTCAGAATCTGAGCTTTTGGACTTTGCGAATATATTAATAGGAAACATGTAGAAAAGCTAAATTCAACTTGGCCGAATCTATGAATACCCTCCACAATGCTCTTTTTAAGTGAAAGCAAATTTTCTAACGTGAAAAAAATAATTTTTTTGGTTAGAAATATTTTATTTTGTGTAAAAAAAACTATTTTTTAGTCATTTTTGAAAAAAAAAAAATTTACTAATTTTTTTTTGAGTGTAAAATTTTTGTTGAGTGTAAAATTTTTTTGAGTGTAAAATTTTTTTGAGTGTATTTTTTTTTTTGTTTTAGTGTAAAAATATTTTTGAGTGACAAAAATACCTAGTAAAATATTTTTGTGATGTTTTTAATGGGTTTTCAACACGTGAATTCAAGGTGAAACTAATCTGAAATTCACGGCTTTGCTAATAAGTTTTGAACGACTGGACCGATTTGGCTGAAATTTAAAACGAATCGGGCCAGAGAAACGAGAAATATATATGCCATCCTTCAGCACCCTCAGAATTGTCGTTCGAAAGTTACCGTGTGTTTTAACTCGTAAATTCCAGAAAATCCTTGCCGAAATTCAATCATTTGCTTATAACTTTTGAACCACTGGACCGATTTTGCTGGATTGCAACACCAACCTGACCAGGTAAATGCCCAACACATATGCCAAACTTTAGGAGCCTCCGTGAAGTCTTTCAAAAGTTAGCGTTTCCAACAGACAGACGGACAGACAGACGGACGGAATAAAATAAAAATAAATTTGGAAATTTTTTAACCGACTAATTTTTTTACATATGTATTAGAATTTTCGGTATGAAAAACTGGCTCAGAATCTAATGGTGTTTTCTTTTCTGAAAAAAAATGTTTCTCTTCAGTCGGCAAACAATGGTCAAGGTTTAAAAAAATTAAATTTTTCGACAAAATTTCATGTCCGAATTTGTTGACCAGATTCGGCTAAAGCCTTTTAAATATATTTTAGAAAGTAAATTTATTGGTTACTAAGACCAGAATTTAAATTTTACTATTAACTTGTAAGACTCTTATGAGAAAAAAAGAAGGAAACAAGTTAAATGAATCATGGCCCAACCCAGCAACATTTTCCGTTCCAAATAATCGGTTCCAGAACGCATCAGTGTATCCTGCAATCGATTCTACTTAACATTCCAGAATCAATGGCCCTTACCACAAGAAAACAAAAAGTATATTTTAACAAAAGTTTTATTTTAAATTTCAAATTTTCAATACATTTTTTGAAAGTCGATTTAAAAAAAAATTTTGTATGGAAATTAAATTAAAAGCTGATTTTAAATATATTTTATTTTTCTAAGACTGAATGATTTTTGTTTGAAATTCTGTAGTGATTACCGTAAAATATTTTCAAAAAATGTGAAACTGATTTAAATTCGTTATAAAAACAGTTTATTTCATAGAAAATGATTAATCGTAATCGTATGATATTTTTGTCGATTACGATTACGAATAATTGGTGCAATTAATCGCGATTACGATTACGATGTTAATCAATTTTGCAAACTCTAATTTTAAAGAGCCTAAGACTTTTTTATGGTAAAATTTTTTTCAAAATTTCAAATATTTTCTTAATGAGTCCTTTCTATAGTAATAAATTTTTTATATTTAAAACTGTTTCTATAGATCTAATCGTACTTTAGAAGAGTTATTTCCTAAAAAATCTAAATTTATGACACAAATCACAATCAAAAATCTGGGGGATAATCACGTAAAACGAAAACGATTAACGACACCTAAACGATATCAAAATACATGTCATTTTGAAGGGAAATTTGAAAGTCTTTCTTTATTATATTATTAAAGAGTGTTGTGTAATCCAGAAACATTAAAAAAATTTGGAAACATTTTGTTTAGTTTAGGAGAAACAAGGCTCCAAAAATCGACTATCGTTTTACGTGATCACAGTCCTAGATTCGTGAGAGTTTTGACTGCACTCTAATGTACTCTCTGTGGTGCTGGTGTTACAAACTACTACTACTTAAGCTATGTTTACACTAGGGCTGTCAATCCCGAAATCCCGAATCCCGAAATCCCGGGATTTTTATCATAAAATGAATCCCGAATCCCGGGATTTTTAAGCTCAAATCCCGGGATTTTTTAAATATTAAAAATGTATGAGAATTTATTTTTAAAAATACAGCTTTGTTCAATTATTGTTACATTTACATCAACAAATTAAAACTAAAACTTTTTTGAATTTTAAACGTAGCTGGCCACGAATTTTGCTAAGCTGAGAATTCTACCCAGGCTTGCTGAATAATAGTCCAACGCCCTTTGACCAAAGTTTGCAGGTTTTGGCGAAAATTTTCTAAAAAACCAAAACTTTGAACGAAGGGCGCCACGGGTAAATTTAATCCGATTGGCCTCAAATGTGTGCCACATAAGTTTTAGGTCTAGGAGAATAAAAATTTTTCGGGACGTTCAAAATTGGAAGAAAAACTTTTTTTATACTAAAAAATGCAAGTCTAATGTATTATATTATTACATTTCCACTTTAAATGTTTTTATTATTTTAAATTTTCTTTAAATTAGTTTTAAAATTATACAGTACAACAACCAAAATCGGAATGGGATGAAACCAAAAGCAAAAAAAAAGTTGTCATTTTCCATTACAAACCCCTCAAAACTTTTTTAGTTCATTGCTGAATATTTAATATTAATAATTAGTTGAAAACTGCATAAGTGGCGTATACTTAATTTTTTAATTGCCTTTAAATAAAATACGAATAATTAGAAATCATTTTTTTTAATAATTTCGTTGTAGTGAAATCGACCGAAGGGTTTCCTTGGGAATCAAACTCACGACTCCCTGCTTAATAGGCTAGCACGCTACCAACTAACACACAGTAGCCCCTTAATATGCACAATAAAATTGAAATATAAAGAGTCTACTATTTGTTTACTTTTGTAATCAAAGAAATTTAATCCCGAAATCCCGAAAAATCCCGGGATCCCGAAAAATCCCGTGATCCCGAAAAATCCCGTGATCCCGAAAAATCCCGGGATCCCGGGATTTCGAATTTCAAATCCCGAATCCCGGGATTTTAAAAAACCGATCCCGTTTGACAGCCTTAGTTTACACCATAATACTGAGTTGTATGATTTTTATGATATTAAATTTTATAGCATAATTTTAGGCATATAGTTAATATATGATTGTTATTTAAAATTTGCAAAAAACTCTACATATTGTTAAATTTATAAACAAATACAACAATTTATGTAATCTTAAGTCGATTTCTTAAAAAAAAAATCATAAGTGTCATTGTTTTGCTGGGATTTAATTTTAGAATCATATATTTACAAAATGCCTAAAATTATGCTACAGCAAAATCTTACTTTTTTATAAAAATCGTCGAAAATAAAAAGACTCACAATCAGTGGTATGGTGTAAACACAGCTTTACGAGTATTATACAAAAATAATATTAAAACTTATATATTTTCTTACTGCTGATTTATTTTGCATATCAAAATATTATTCACCGTTGAGTGTATTGTAAAATATATGGATAAATATCAGCATCGTCCTTTCCACTGTCGCCATAGTCATCATTATAAAGTAATTGGAACAGCACGTAGCAGCAGATATTAATGTCATTATTATTATTAAAAAGGAAGGGACAAAATGATATAAATTTAAAAAGGTACAATATCCGAAATGAGGAAGAAATATTAAAAACGAAAAACAAAAAAATTAAACAAAAAATGAAAATAAATCGATAATGTTATGGAACATCAGTAAAATATTGCAGTTTAAAAAAATGTATGAAAACTAAAGACATTTATTTTTTGAACCGCGAAGAAAATAAGGGTTGTCATACCATGACGGAGATTTCATAGAAAAATAATTTGAAAAATAAAACATCAGCCGTTAGCCAATCTCTTATATCAATGACTTTGTATTGAGAAACTGCACTCATATAACAAATTAAGTTGCCACAACCGTAACCGCGATAAAGGTTGTTAAAACATCAATTCGGTAATGGTAATCGAAATATCATAGAGACAACTGTAAAGAGGTTGTAACAACCGAATTGCTGTGGTCACATTCTTAGAAATAAGGTTGGACTATTTATGGTTGTGGCAACTTAATTTGTAGTGTAAGTGTAAATTAACTTCACCTGGAGTTATAATTCCATGTAATTTTGTTTAAAAAAAACTGAATCCCAAAAATAAAAACAACCTGAATTATCAATCAAATTCCGCCTAAAATTGAATCTATGTTCTCTCTAGCATCATAACTAGTACTGTTATGTTACAACGAGTATACAAAATATTACAATATTAAAATTTATGTGATTTTAATATGCTTCAAGGGGCTTATGAAATTTTTATTATGTCACATTTATGACTTTATGAGTGTATCACCATCACATCTCTTTTTTTTATGACAAGCTTAACATAACATACCAATTTCCCTTTTAGGAAAACTAAGACATACCGACACCTTTACACCATATTCGCTGCTTGACAATGTCAAAAAAAAAAAAAAAACTAAATTAAGTTTCTAAAAACCAATTTTTCTTATTTTTTTTTGTTTGCCTTTACTCACACCCATACTCATGCAAACATGTCCTTTTATACACACACATACTCATTGAAACATTAAAACAAAATATGATGATTAAACGTATTCCTTGAATCAAGATGTAGTAGAAGAAGAAGACAAAATACACCTTAACAGTAGTTACTACATGCAAACAATAATTTTACATATAAAATGATGATAAGCCAACCTTTCAGTAAGAGATTGATATGCTATTAAAAATGTAAAATTTCACAAACAACAAAAATAAATAAAGAACAGACCCTGCAAGCATTTCGATATGAAGAAGATACGCTAGCGTATCGCCTGGAAGATAAATTGTATTGCGGGGGATATCTTCTTCGTATTGCGGAAGAAACACCTTTTGGTAGAAATCGTGTCCCGAAAGCGATACGTCCAGGAGATACGAAAGCAATTCCTCTGGAAGATAAATGGGCAATATTGCCAGATAATCGTTTGGAAGATAAATTTATGATTTTACTCAAATTTTCATGCCTATTCTCAGTTATGACTGGTTATGACTAATTTTATTATTTTCAAACTTCATATTCCCTGTGTTTGTTGTAAACAAAATCATAAAAAGTCTCAAAATTTAAAATTATTTGTCAATTTTGAGACAATGTGGGTAGCAGGTCTTTATTTTTTTGAAATTTTCAAACAAAATTTGAAATTTTTTATGATTGTTTACAACAACCACATAGAAAAAATTGAGTTATGATTGAGTTATGACTTTTTTTGTGAATAGACCCCTTTACCTAGAAAATATTGCCAGATAATCCCCCAAATGATATCCGCAATGTTGTTCTTGGAAGATAAAAAGAAGATGTCGCCGTTTTTGTTTCAAAATTATGGTTTTTATTGTTAGATAAAATTTAAAAGATACCACACTACAAAAAATTGTCTTGACTGATGATTTCTTGATTGGTTCCATGATCTTGATAAATGTTGTGAGTCAAAAATTGGTCACAAATTTGCTGGACCTAATGGAGAAACGAAATTAAGTTAATCAATAGTGCAGATTTATATTTATTTGTTTCAAATGCATTACTTACTTCTCAAAACCACTTTTCAGGAATTTTTGTTTGATTTATTTCACATTAATTGCGAAAAAAACGAAGAAAACCCATATTATAATATGGA
Organism: Pegoplata infirma; assembly: GCA_963921195.1. NCBI lineage: Eukaryota > Metazoa > Arthropoda > Insecta > Diptera > Anthomyiidae > Pegoplata > Pegoplata infirma. The sequence goes on from CAWUER010000341.1 coordinate 136,328, forward strand.
AATTTATTTTTGACAACAAATAAAATATTTTGATTTCGTTTTTTTTTTCATCCGTATGATAAAAGGAAGATATCGTATATGAATCGCGCAGGTGAAAAATCGCCTGGAAGATACATTTTCGATAATTTGGCGATTTTATCTACTTTATAATTGACAAAAAAAAATATTTTTTTTTTAAATATTGCTAAAATATCCTCAAAATGATAAAGGGAAGATTTTAAAAATATACTACTTTGATGATTTGTAAATACGATAAAAAGAAGATATCCCCGCAATTTCTCTTAGGCGATATTTCTTCCAAATGTTTGCAGGGGAAAAATTACAAATACATGTGTATTAGTGTGGAATCTATTTGAGACGGATTTTTTTTATTATGAAACATAAAACAACAATAAAACAAGTGAGTGTGTTAAATTCGGCTGTACCGAAACTTTTATACACTCCAATATATAAAAAAACATAAAACTGCAGGTCGTTTTTTTGGGGTGCGAGGTGGTTAGGTGGAGGCAGTGAGGGACACCTTCTCCTCGCAACAAAGGTTTACTTATTCATTATGCATTTTGCTATATTTTTACAATTTTACATTATATAATTTATTTTATCCACTCCCACAAAAGAGGGCGGACCAAAATAAATTACAATTTCTTATCCCCTGGATCCAAGTGCAGAACTTTCAACTTCTTTCGACATAAAAATGTTTAATTTGCTTAGCAAAATTATTAAAAACATTTGAAAAATTTAATTTTTACAAAGGTTAGCTTAGTTCTTAAAGGGGAACTTTTTTTCACTCATCAGATTTTGACCATTTCAGAGCTAAACTAGCCCAAGACATATTCATGCCAAACTTTACTTTGGACTGTCTTTCACAGACGGACAGACAGACGGACATCGCTTGAATGTCTTTAATTCGATTACTGTTCCATAATATAAAAAACTGGACTTAAAAATCTCAAATTTTTCCTATAGAATGATTTTTCGAGCTTTCCTATAGTTGTCTATAAAAAACAAATGAGATTTTCTATCGTGTGTCCCAAATAGTTTAGATAGCTATTTCTTCAATATTTTAAAAGAAACTTTATAAAAAAAAAAAAAAACAAGTAAAAAAGTTATTGTTGGCCAAGACCGACCATATGATACCCTACACCAGTGTTTTCCGGAAAATGGGTCCCAAGTCCAAACATGGACCGATTGGATCTGTCTTTTGTTAGATCTTTATTTGGTGTAGAAAACACACACAGATCAAATTTAAGTGGAATTGGTTTATTTTTTTTGTCAATAGACCGATTTAACTGAATATCGGTCGAAATTTTTATATGGGGGACTAACAAGGGAAGTATCTTAACCCTTATGAACCGATTTGCATGAAACGTAAAATATATGTAAAAGAGAGAATTCTAAGGTTGGGGTGTCTCGGCTTATCGGCCATATAGGGGATTTAGGAGTTCAAAACATGGGTAAAAAAAATTGCGAAAAACCGTTTTTTGGATTTTTCAGCCATTTCTTTCTCAGGAACTATATGATGTTTACATATGAGAAGAAAGTTTTTTTTAATGCCTATCCAACGGTGGCATAACCTTGTATAAGTTTGCCTTCGTTAAATACCTTTTTCATGAAAATGTGTAAATTTTGGGGGGTATTTATATGAAGACATAGACCTACGATATCTATATGAATATGAAATAATCTTTATTAAATTTAATTCGACACGTATTTTTTCTCTAGACGATATTCCTGTTAGTTCGGGAGTTATCGAAATTTTCCCGGAGGTCCACATTGTTTCATAAGGAGACAACGAAATTTTTAAACACTGATATGGCCGATAAGCCGAGACACCCCAACCTTAAAATCGTCTCTTTTATATATATTTTAAGTTTCAGGCAAATGGGTTCATAAGGGTTGAGATACTTCCCTTGTAAGTTTAAAAATGGCCCAATTATATCCCGATTTTATTAGGTTACTAAAGGACACGTTTAACACCTAAAAATAAAATGTTTATTAAATATTTACATTTTTATGAATTTTGAGGGAATTATGTGAATATCGGGAGGGTTGTTTGTATGGGGACTACCAGAAGGACTGACCCGATTCCTTTGAAATTTGGAATGGTGACTCGTTCAAAATTTGTTTACCTGCTAAATTTCTAAGCGATATCTGTTATAATACGGTTATTAGAGTCATTTAAGCCGGATCCAAAGGGGGCGTTTGTATGGGGGCTAGATCTTATCATAAACCGATTTTCTCCAATTTCAATAGGCTTCGTCCTTGGGCCAAAAGATGCTTAAGTTTCAAATTTCAAGTCAATTGATTGAAAATTGCAACCTGCATCGTGCTTAAACCGATAGATGGACAGACGGTCGGACGGACATCGCTAAATCGATCTAAAAAGTAATTCAGAGTCGATCGGTATACTTAAAGGTAGGTCTAGGACCAATATTTCGGGTAGTTACAAACATCAGCAAACTCACTATACCCTGTACCACAGAGTAGTGTAGGGTATAATAAAAAAATTTTATACCCTCCAACCACAGTATGGCGGTATACTCACTTTGTCATTCCGTTTGTAACGCATCGAAATATCGGTCGGGGACCCCATAAAGTATATATATTATTGATCCATGATCGATTCTAAGACATTCTGTGAATTTCCGTCCGTTCGTCTGTCCGTCCGTCTGTCCGTCAGTCCGTCCGTCGTCCGTCCGTCTGTCCGTCTGTCCGTCTGTCCGTCTGTCCGTCTGTCCGTCTGTCCGTCTGTCCGTCTGTCCGTCTGTCTGTCTGTAGATGGCACGATACAGTCCAAAATAAAAAAGCTAGCCTCCTGCAATTTGGCATGAATATGTCTTATAGTCCTAGGCAGGTTAAGTTCGTAAATGGGCAAAATCGGCTTAGGGGGAAAAAGTTCCCCCTTGAAGAACTGAACTAACCTCTGAAAAATACACTTTCTTTACATGTTTTTTTTGTATTTTTGTTAAATAAATGAAACATTTGCTATATTTATCGGGATGGGAAGTTGCTCTCAACGTCCCCCACTGACCCCCATCACCCCCCCCCCCCCAAAAAAAACAAACGCCCCTGACAATTTTTTTTTTATTTTTTTTTTTTACATTTTGGAGGGTATAAAAGATTCGGCACAGCTGAATTTAACACTCTCACTTATTTTTTTTTTTTAATCCAAAACGTTTTTGACTTTTTCTTCAAATTGGGCCCATTTTTTTGACTCAGGTCTTTTCCTTTAAGAGTGGAATATCTATGAAAAAACCTTTTTTTAAACTTTGGAACACTAAAAACGGTTCTTCAATTTGCACTATTAGGTGTGGGATATCTAACCAGTTTTCGATTTCGATCCGCGACAATCGCTATATATTTGGCATGAGCCAAAAAATAAGGGCGGTGGGGTCGGGCCATATGGCCCCTCATCGGGGTCAAAGTTAAGCGTAAAGTGGCAAAAATCCTCAAAAAGCCCGACAACTGCCCTAGAATTTCCCCTAGACGGGTGCAATGTGAAACCAACCTCCAATAATTTTCTGCCCCCAACATTTTTCTTGAACATACCTAACCCATATTTCCACTTTCTAAGGGGGCTCCCATACAAAACATTTTAAAAAAATTTGGTTCTACCGTTCTAACTTACCCTAAAGTGCCCCTTGTGGAGTCAAATATACACTCATAAAAATTTGTTAGTATTCCTTACAAAAAATTCTGTTACCATTACTAATAAAGTTTTCAATTTGTGCCCGATAACTTTTTCAGTTACCATTACAAACTTTTGTTTTCAAAAATTAGTAATCTTAAAAATACTAAAAAAATTAGTATTACTAAATTTTTCTGTACAATTTTTGTAAAATGGATTTTAAAAATTAAAAATATAAAAAATTGTAAATTGTGTATTTTTAATTTTTGGTATTTGTATATATTATGTAAATTGCGTATTGCGCTTGTTGTCGCCAATAACTATTTCCATGCAAGTCAGTTTTTGTTAGAATTTTCGATCTAAAATATGTAAGAGAAAATATTCAACACATTTTTTTAATACAAAATATACATACCATATAAAATTAATGCTTTGAAGATTGATGTTGAATAAATTAGTGTACGGTGTCCTAGAATAAAAAAATATCAACATAATGTTTTAAATGGAACACATAAATATGCAATTGTTACCTGTTGTCATCATTTCCTATTTTGCTTTATTATTCTAAAAATAAAAAACGAGTTACATAATTTTAAACAAAAAATACTTTACAATTTGGTTACCTGCTATGCACACGCAAAAAAAAACTTGTGTCGGAGTGAGCAAAAATCTGGCATAATTTTACCAAAAATATGCTAAAACTACAACCGACGAAGTAGTTTTCGTAATTTAGCCAAAACACTTATGTAAAAAATTTTGAAGAAAATGCTAATGCTATTTAAGCAAAAACTTGGTAAAATATACCAAAAGAAATATGGTGAAATATACCAAAATTATTTGAAAAGCTGACTAAAAATAATGCTAAAAATTACCACATTTATGCTAAAATAAATTTTCAATAAATTTTTGTAAAAATTTGTATATTTGTTGAATTTAAAATTTTCACAGAATAAATCCATATTAATGTAATAAATGTTGTGTAGGATTTAATTTACCACCGACCAACTGACCCTTTTTGTACAATTTTCTCGAGTGACTGCTGCCTACGCTTCTTCTTGAAGTAAAGGATCCGCTTTAGCTTCACGAATTTATTTAAAAGCATCCTGTAAAAATAGAAAATTATTACAAAACATAAATTTTTGATTTAAAAAATTGGTAAACCCCATTGGTCTCTTGGTAAGGAGGAACACTTACTTTGTCATTCCATTTGTAACTCAAAACAGGTATGGACTCCCTTGGCTTTGGGTTTTTAGGTTTTAATTTTATACCTAAAGGCAGGATTGGTGTCCACGCTCTTTATTGTAGTGAAGGATTCGCCATAGCTTCAAAAATTTATTTAGCAGTACCCTGTAAAAATAGAAAATTATTACCAAACACTAATTTTTAACTAAAAATCTATTAAACCTTATTGGTGTCTTCGGAATGCGGGTATACTCACTTTATCATTCCATTTGTAATTCATCGAAACATACGTCTGGGACTCCATTGGTTTTTCTTAATGAATGGTGTTTTAAGTGATGAAAGCAAAATTTACTTTAACATTCTTTTATCTTACATTTATTTATCTTTTAGAAAACTAATTATTTATTTTTATTTATTAATTTATTTTTATTTTATTTATCAATTTCCTTTTTACGTTTTTATAACACAAAAAATAAACAAACAACGCACACAAAAAAAATGAAAATGGCGGTCTGTATTTGTTTTTTTGTTGTTTTCTTTCGATAAATTTTTGTGCAGGTAATTTGCGTTATTGTGCAAGCTACTTGGTTATTTTACATAAAAAATGAATTATGTTACTTTAACATCGACAAGCATAATACTAGCAAAAATTTGGTAAAAATTTTTTTTTGGTATGAAAAAAGTTTTACCAAGTAGGATTGCTCAATCTTACACAGATTTTTTTTTTGCGTGCATTTTTTGTTGTAATATTTTTTTTGTACATTTTTTTATTCATTTTACCCGTCGCGCAATGTTCACCGATCGAATGTTATTTTGTGACTAAAATATTCAAAGAAAGGCATAAAGTAAATTACACAAAAACCAACCCTTTATGTGCGTGAGAAAAAAAATATTCGTGGATAGCATAAACAAAAAAATTCCGCAAGTAAAGAAGAAAGAAAAAAATAACTGATGTTATTATGGAAATTTTCCATTTGAAAAGGTCGGCATTGTTTTTAAATTTTGGATGTCTTCTCTTTACTCTATTTTGTTTCCTTTTTACTATATATTTTTTTTTAAATTGAAAAAAAAACTAATGAAGCGTAACTGAATATTAAAAGTAATAAACATATTCATACTCATCAAAGCGCAGTTTTATCATTAAAAAATAACTAATAATATATTTTTTTTATTTATTTTTTTTTTTTAATTTCCAAATTTTTTAATAAAATTATTTTTTTTTTTAATAAAAAAGGTTTTCTTGGGAAAACAAGTGAGAGTGTTAAATTCGGCTGTGCCGAATCTATTATACCCTCTAACACGTTAAAAAAAAAAAAAAAAACAGGGGCGTCTTTTTTTTTTTTTTTTTTTGGGGGGGGTGTTATGTCGGTGGGAGACAACCTTCCTGGATCCAACTTCAAGACTTTGAACTTCTTTTGACATAAAATGTTTCGTTTGCCAAGCAAAAGTACAAAAAAACTATAAAAAATGGCTTTTTTTAGAAGTTTGTTTAGTTCTTAAGAGGGGAACTTTTTTCCCCCTGATCCGATTTTGCCCATGTTCGAACTTAACCAGCCCAATACCATAAGACATATTCGTGCCAAATTTCAGGAGCCTAGCTCTTTTACTTTGAACTTTATCGTGTCTTCCACAGACGGACGGACGGACAGACGGACATCGCCAGAATGTCTTAGAATGGATCACTGATCAATAATATATATACTTTATGGGGTCCTAGACCGATATTTCGATGCGTTACACACGGAATGACAAAGTGAGTATACCCCCATACTGTGGTTGGAGGGTATAAAAACGAAATTTACTAACTAATATTGTAAAATTTACAAAATAATTATCAAAAGTTAGTACGATAATTTTTAAAAAATCAACTGAAAAAATTATTAAAAAATCAGTATAAAACAAGTGAGAGTGTTAAATTCGGCTGTGCCGAATCTTTTATACCCTCCAACACGTGAAAAAAAAAACAGGGGCGTCTTTTTTTTTTTTTTTTTGGGGGGGGGGTAAAGTTGGTTGGACACAGCCTCCCTGGATCCAACTGCAAGACAATGAACTTCTTTTGACATAACAATGTTTCGTTTGCTAAGCAAAAGTACAAAAAACCTTTAAAAAATGGCTTTTTTTAGAGTTTTTTTTAGTTCTTAAGAGGGGAACTTTTTTCCCCCTGAACCGATTTTGCCCATGTTCGAACTTAACCAGCCCAATACCATGAGACATCTTCGTGCAAAATTTCAGGAGTCTAGCGCTTTTACTGTATCGTGTCTTCCACAGACGGACGGACGGACGGACGGACGGACAGACGGACATCGCTAGAATGTCTTAGAATGGATCACTGATCAATAATATATATACTTTATGGGGTCCTAGACCGATATTTCGATGCGTTACACACGGAATGACAAAGTAAGTTGGAGGGTATAATTAATAGTTTGTAAAGCGAGTTTACTAAAAAGAATTACTAAAAATTGATTTTTTAGTAGAATTTAGTAAAAAAGTACCCAGTCTAGTCTGCACAGTTTCGAGGCGACAATTTTTTCGAAGTTTTTTCGAAGTTTTTCCGCAAAAATGATTCGATATCGATATTATATACAGTCGATATTTGAACGTTTTTCGAACTCATATTTTTTTTGAAAAACAAATCGATTTCGAAATGATTTCCAATCTACATCTTAGGAATTCTCGTATTTGTTGCTCCATCAAAAAAATATTTAATTTCGATATAATATCGAGTTTTAGTTTTATTAAATTTTACAAAAATTCCACAAATTTTACTTTTATTATTAAAAAAAAATAATATCTAACACTAAAACAATAAAAAAAAATAAAAAAAAAAATCCGCGACCGGGGTTTGAACCAAGGCCAAAAATCTCCAAATCATAAGCTGCCGAACCTGCTAGCCAACTAGGCCATACACAACTTGAAATTTGTTTGTACTAATATATATTTTGAAATAAAAATATTTTCAAATTATGAGAAGTATGTCAAAACAAAATAAAATGAATATAAAAACAGGGTAATTCAAATAATAATACAAATTATAAATTAAGGGCAATTCAAATAATAATAAAAAATTCAAATTTTAGTAAAAGTAATTTTAAAAAACTACTTTTATTATCAAACTTTGGCTGAAGGAGTAAGGCGTTCAACCAGTAAACTGGGAGTTCTGGGTTCAAATCTCAAGTGAGGCAGATAAAAATAGTAATTAGTAAAAATTAAATTTAAAGAATAAATAAAATAAATTAGTAAAAATTAGTTAATTGTAACTAAGTAGTAGTAAGTAATAAAATATTTTTTTTTATTTCTTTCCGTTTTTAAAACCATTAACTAAATTATTAAAAAACAAATGTATCGAAATTCATGAAATTTTCGATTAAAAATCGAATCGAAACCTGTACCAAAACACGATTCTATATCACCTTGCATGCTACATAGGAAAACACGCTTTATATCGACAATATATCGAACTCGATATCGATGAAATTCTTAGAGAAAACGACTCTTTTTCGAATCGATATCGACTCATTTTGCATACTGGGTAGTAAAGTTGAGATACAAACCACTTTACAAATTTTTTTACTAACGTATTTTTTTGAGTGTATGACCGACCTCCATTATTTTATTAATTCCAACATTTTTTGCAAACATACCTACAATGTATCTTTAACCCATAAGGTGATCCCTAGGGTGGCTCGTTTTTGGACTTTTCTCTCTGATCAAATTCTAATACCCGCCAAAAGTGTCGGTCCCCTAAGGGTAGGTTGTAAGCAGTGTTGCCACCTCATGTGTAATTACACATATCATGTGTAATTTGTTTTTTCATGTGTAGCCCATGTGTAATTGTCTGCATGTGTAATTCATGTGTAATGTGAAGTTTTTACTTTTTTGAGCATTTTTTTTTTCATAATTTGTTTTAACAAATTCGGTTATGTTATAAGCAAAACCGTAAATTTTGGATAGATTTCATACCGAATTCACATGTTAAAAAAACTGTAAAACGGGGTTTCGGTTAAAAAAAGCAAACTTTTACCAGATTTTTCTGCAGAAATGTATATTTTAACAAAATTCTCTGTCGGGCTTTCAGTTTTAAAAAACAAACTTTTAGCTGATTTTTTTTACAGAAATGGATATTTTAACGAAATTCTCTGTCATTCAGTTTTAAAAAATAACAGAAATTTTTTAGTAATTTTAGTGATTCTGTTTCCCGAGTTTACAAAAATATTTTTGTGAATATTTTAGCTGAATTTTCTGCTTTAATCAGCAGGGCTTTCTGTTAAATGAGCAGATATTCAGCTGAAATCAATTTATTTTTTTCTGTTTTTCAGATTTTTTTCTGATTTTACATAGGTTATCCCGACCGAAATTTCGCAAAAAACGATAAATTTTAGGATTTTTGAGCAGTAAAAACCAGACTTAGGGCGGATTACACAATGTCCAGTTAGCTGTTACTGTCGATTTAACGGAGTTTTATGTCAAAATCGACAGACTTAACCGTTATGTTTTGAAAATTTACAAAAAAAAAAAACGTTATTTAAAAAAAGCATATGTAATTCGTGATTTCATGTGTAATTTTGGCATGCTCCACGTGTAATTTACGATTTTGTTGGTGGCAACACTGGTTGTAAGTGGCTGCTGACGTTTTACGTCAACACACGTAGACTCTGAGGTCCATTGTGATACCACGGGATCGTAATAGGTTTCCCTACTAGTCCCTGTCGTTAAACCAGTTTGAGCTTCTTATGAAACTCCTTAGATGTTGAATTTTGACATCCGACAAATCAGAAAGATCGTACAGCTCCCTAGATCCCAGTGAAGCAAGTCGCTGACCAGAAAGTGCCGGGCAATGGCAAATAAAGTGTTCGATAGTTTCCAACTCCTCTTCATCCATGCAACTTCGGCAAAAGTCATTCGACGGCACATTTAACCGCTCTGCGTGCTTCCCTATAAGACAGTGTCCGGTAATTATAGAAACCACCGTCGAAATCTCTCCTCTTGGAAGCGATATCAGCTCACTTGTGCGCCCCTGATTAAGAGAAGGCCAAATCAGTCGTGTTGTCTCACACGTCCATCCATTTGCCCATCTTTGATTAGTCTCCGTCGCAGAACAAAGCCGTAGGTTTTGCTTGCAAGTTTCTAGAGGCATACCAACACATTCCAATTCTGTTGGAACCTGTAAGGTAGTTCCTAGTCTTGCAAGCTCATCGGCTTTGCAATTCCCTGGAATGTCTCTGTGCCCTGGGACCCATATGAGTCGTATGTTGAACTGCTTGGCCATCTCATTTAAATACGTGCGGCAGTTAAGGGCAGATCTTGTTTTCAGAAACATTGAATCCAGGGACTTGACCGCGGCTTGACTGTCAGTATAGATGTTGACTGCGGTTGTAGACAAGACATTGCAGCTCAACCAGTCAGCCACTTCCTTTATTGCCAGCATCTCTGCCTGGTAAACACTGCAATGATCTGGCAATCTACGAGCCAGGCTCAATCCAAGCTCTTCCGAATAGACCCCAAAGCCCACTTGTTCGTGCAGCCTCGATCCATCTGTGTAAAAATTTATGGTAGCTCCACTTCCCGGAGTATCCCCCATCCAAGACTCCCTGGATGGTATCATAGTGGTAAAGTGGCGCTCAAAGAGGCTCAAAGAGGGAGCACAATCCACATTTTGTGGTATTGTTATCTTTTTCAAGATCGCGCTATGGCCACAATCGCTGCTCCTCCATTGCAGCGTGCTATTAAGTCGAATTGCCGACGCAGCTGCATACTGCCTACCCAATATGTCCAAGGGTATCAGGTGAAGGAGGATTTCTAATGCAGCCGTAGGTGTAGTACGAAGAGCACCAGCGATGCACATTGACGCCATTCTCTGTACCTAAGGGTAACTCACGTGCAAAATATCACTCCGATCGGAGTTTATCTTCTGTCTCCACTTTGAGCCTCAAAATTGGGGTTTTTGGAAAAAAGGACTTTTTTAAAAAAAAAAAAAAAAATTTAAGTTTTTTTATTAAAATAATGAAAAAAATTTTTTTGTATAATATTTGATCATAAATACTCAAATATGAAATATAAAGATTTTACGGTATCATTAACCCGTTCAAACTTGATACCAAAAAAAGGCATGATTTTGGGGGCGTTCTCAAAACACCTTTTTTCAAAATTGGAAAATTTTATTAAAAAAAAATTTTAAATATACCATTTTTCTTTCTTAATTCATTAAGAACACCTTGGAGAAGAAAAATGTGAAATATGGTGGATATCCGTCGAGCCACTTTTTGGGAATCGCGGGGGGAAGTTAGCTGATTTCAAGGAAATGTTGGTTTTATCAATAATTTGGATTAATAATATCTTATAAATTTAATTTTTGGGCAAATTAACTGTTTTTTGGTGTCGTAGCATTCCATTAGATAACTTTAAGTCTGTCATGAAATCTTACCGATCTAGGACGTCTTTAACCCACATTGGCTGGGGGTCAAAAATGACCCCCAAAAGAAATTTGAAGTTTAGAGCTTAAATTTTGTGCTATAAACAAGTATAAAACGGCTTTTGTGTGTTTTACCTCAACTATTATATCATATTAATATATTATCTTTAAAAAAATCGTTAACCCTTCTTGGTAGGGGGTCAAAAATTACCCATTCAATAAAAAATATAAATTTTGTTGATATCAAAAAATTCAAGCACTATGCCGAAAAGTTTTTGCCGGGGTCATTTTTGACCCCTGGCCAATGTGGGTTAAAGATATCTTAAACAGGTGAAATTTCAGGGCTGATTTAAAGTTATCTAATAGACTGCCACAAATTAATTTTCTGTAAAAAATATATACTTTTTATTGAATGGGCCATTTTTGACCCCCTACCAAGAAGGGTTAACGATTTTTTTAAAGATAATATATTAATACGAAATAATAGTTAGGGTAGAAAACACAAAAGCCGTTTTATACTTGTTAATAGCACAAAATTTAAGCTCTAAACTTCAAATTTCCTGCGGGGGTCATTTTTGACCCCCGGCAATGTGGGTTAAAGACGTCCTAGATCGGTAAGATTTTATGACAGACTTAAAGGTATCTAATTGAATGCCACGACACCAAAAAACAGTTAATTTGCCCAAAAATGAAATTTATAAGATTTTATTAATCCAAATTATTGATAAAACCAACATTTCCTTGAAATCAGCTAACTTCCCCCCGCGATTCCCAAAAAGTGTCTCGACGGATAACCGCCATATTTCACATTTTTCTTCTCCAAAGTGTTCTTAATGAATTCAGAAATAAAAAATGGTATATTTAAAATTTTTTTTTAATAAAATTTTCAAATTTTGAAAAAAGGTGTTTTGAGAATGCCCCCAAAATCATGCCATTTTTTTGGTAGCAAGTTTGAACGGGTTAATGATACCGTAAAATCTTTAAATTTCATATTTAAGTATTTATGATCAAATATTATACAAAAAATTTTTTTTCATTATTTTAATAAAAAAACTTAAATTTTTTTTTTTTTTAAAAAGTCCTTTTTTCCAAAAACCCCAATTTTGAGGCTCAAAGTGGAGACAGAAGATAAACTCCGATCGGAGTGATATTTTGCATGTGAGTTACCCTTAGGGGACCGACACTTTTGGCGGGTATTAGAATTTGATCAGAGAGAAAAGCCCAAAAACGAGCCACCCTAGTGATCCCCATACATTTTTTTTTATTTTTTTATAAATTTGTTTTATTAAACCAGCTCCTATCGCCCCTACCGTGCCTCCTACACTCATAGAAATATCTTAGTAGAAAAATTAGTAAACCCATTGTAGATCAAGTTTTACAGAATATTGCCGTATTCAACAAAAATTAATGTTGATATCGTTGAATAATCAGTAAATTTGAATCAACTATTTACAACGCTTATACAGAATTCAATAGATAAAACCAAAAAAGAAAAACAACCCTGTTCGTTCAATTTTGTATTATTAAGTTGGTAGCAGTGCATTGCAATGTGAAATTTGTTTGTCTCTTATAAAATTATTTTATGTGTTTGTTTCTTATAAAAATATTTAATATTATAAAAATAAATAAAAATAGGATCTGATGATCAGATTCTGATCTGTAAATATTTGGTAAGTAATAAAATACATTGGTTACTTTATGTATTCATACTATATTATAATTTTTTTTTGTTTTTTTTTTGCCTTTTTGATTTGGTGTCATTAGAAAACTGGAGAATAGCTAACGAGTGCAAAACATAAATAAACGAAGTGTGTGTGAAAATCTTGTTTAAATATTGCAGCTTAAAAAGCCGATGATAATTCTAAAAAATATTGTCATTTATACTTAATAAAAGAATATTTATAAATAACAAGCTTTTTTTTTTAATAAAATTTCTTATATCAACAAAAATATGAGTTGAGTTTACAAAAAATACGAGTTGATTTACAAAAAAACGAGTTGATCAACTATTACAAAAACTGACAACAATTTTTATTGAAATCAACATAAATATTTGTAGGGTCAAAATCAACAATGATTTCTGTTGAATTTACAGCGATTTTCTTTGGGAATACAATGATTTTTGGTTGAGTGTAGAGAGGTAAAAACTACGACCAACCCATTATTTTTCAGTTACCAGCATTTAGTCCGAACATAATAACACCCTATCTCCACTCCCTAAGGGGGCTCCCAAACATTATAAAAACACGTATTTTTAAAAACTAATAAAAAAATATATGGGGATCCCCTTAAGAGTTGAAAATAAAGGGTAGGTATATTCTGAGAAAATATTGGAGTTGAAAAAATATTGGGGGTCGGTCATACATTTTACTTCTCTAGGGGCACCCTTTGGACAGTTAGAGCGGTAGGAGCAAATTTTAAAAGAATGTCATTTTGTATGGGAGCCCCCTTAGGAAGTAGAAATAGCCCAGCAAAAAAAGTGCGGAGTACTTCTATTTGGAGTGCTTTAAAACTATAACAAATGTAATGAAATACAACAAAAATAACAAAAAACACAAGAAAAAAACACACAAACAGTTTTTTCTACTCCATAAAAAGTTGTTATTCAGCACTTAACTCATTACCTTCCGCGACACTCCCATACAAAAGTAAGTAGATATTCAGTAGATAAGACGTACTCCGAGCTTTCAAACAACTTCCAACTACTTCCACGGAGTAGTTCTTATCTAATGAATATCTACTTTCATTTGTATGGAGGTGTCGCGATAGGTAATGAGTTAAGTGCTGAATATCTATGTATTCTAGAGTAGAAAAAACTGTGTGTGTGTTTTTGTCTTGTGTTTTTTGTTATTTTTGTTGTATTTCATTACATTTGTAATAGTTTTAAATCACTCCACTGAGAAGTGGTAATGACTTTTTTTGCAGGGAGAGGTTATGTATGTTCAAGAAAAATGTTGAATGTATAAAATTAATGGAGGTCGGTCTCACATTGCACCCCTCCAGGGGCAATTCTATGGCAGTTGTGGGGCATTTTGTGGATTTTAACCTCTTTGCGCCCAACTTTGACCCAAATGAGGGGCCATATGGACCCACCACACCGCCCTTATTTTTTGGCTCATGCTTTCTTTTTCGAACACATAAAAAAATCAACATTTTTTTTTTATTTTTTTTATAATTTTTTTTCGAAAGAATTAAGAAATAGCTGTCTAAGCCATTTGGAACACATTTTGCTAAAAATAGGAGGTAAGACGTTACATGGATGAGAATAAACACCTCTTTGGCAAAAATGTCAAACTTCGACCCCCTCTAACTCAGAGAGTTCTTAACCGATCTCGTTGATTAACCTTGGTGCAAATTTCATCCCGATCGAAAGACATCGGTTTCAAAAGTTGTGTCAGTTGACACGAAAACCCCCATATGTTTTTTCTATGTGACGCATTTAAATTAATGTCACCTTAATGTGTAAACATTATACAAGTAGAAAAACATGTTAAGGTATTTTAACTTTTAAATAAGTAACCTCTATCGTTCATTGGCTTCTGTGTCACAAGATTATGGTAAAATGTCTCGGAATTTCTGATGTTGTACGTACAATTTTTTATTTCATTTTTTTTTTTTTGTCATCACTTTAATTTTCATCTTGTTGTTTTACATGAGGCGGTGTTAATGTACTTTTGTGTTTTTACTTCATTAATATGTCTGGCATCATTGACAGGAATTTGACTATTTTTCTTTTATGGTTACTTTGATTTTATATACATTTCGAAGCGGTACTAGTGACTGGGGAATATGCTAAGTTAAAAAAGGTGTTTGTGATTTATTTAAATTTTTTTGTTTAAATAAAAAATATTTTAACGAAATTAAAAACAAATTTTGAAATTAAAGTCGATATAATGAAGCTTTTTCAATTCAAGAATCTGAGACATTTTTCATATCGAAAAAGTCACAGATTCTGAAACATTTTTCGTGTAAAAAAAGAAAATGTCTCAGATTCTGACACATTTTTCTTAAAGAAAAAGTCGCACATTCGGAGACTTTTTTCTGATAGAAAAAGTCTCAGATTCTGAGACTTTTTCTATAAGAAAAGTCTCAGATTCTGAGACATTTTTCTTATAGGAAAAGTCTCAGATTCTGAGACATTTTTCTTATAGGAAAAGTCTCAGATTCTGAGACATTTTTCTTATAGAAAAAGTCTCAGATTCTGAGACATTTTTCTTATAGAAAAAGTCTCAGATTCTGAGACATTTTTCTTATAGAAAAAGTCTCAGATTCTGAGACATTTTTCTTATAGAAAAAGTCTCAGATTCTGAGACATTTTTCTTATAGAAAAAGTCTCAGATTCTGAGACATTTTTCTTATAGAAAAAGTCTAAGATTCTGAGACATTTTTCTTATAGAAAAAGTCTCAGATTCTGAGACATTTTTCTTATAGAAAAAGTCTCAGATTCTGAGACATTTTTCTTATAGAAAAAGTCTCAGATTCTGAGACATTTTTCTTATAGAAAAAGTCTCAGATTCTGAGACATTTTTCTTATAGAAAAAGTCTCAGATTCTGAGACATTTTTCTTATAGAAAAAGTCTCAGATTCTGAGACATTTTTCTTATAGAAAAAGTCTCAGATTCTGAGACATTTTTCTTATAGAAAAAGTCTCAGATTCTGAGACATTTTTCTTATAGAAAAAGTCTCAGATTCTGAGACATTTTTCTTATAGAAAAAGTCTCAGATTCTGAGACATTTTTCTTATAGAAAAAGTCTCAGATTCTGAGACATTTTTCTTATAGAAAAAGTCTCAGATTCTGAGACATTTTTCTTATAGAAAAAGTCTCAGATTCTGAGACATTTTTCTTATAGAAAAAGTCTCAGATTCTGAGACATTTTTCTTATAGAAAAAGTCTCAGATTCTGAGACATTTTTCTTATAGAAAAAGTCTCAGATTCTGAGACATTTTTCTTATAGAAAAAGTCTCAGATTCTGAGACATTTTTCTTATAGAAAAAGTCTCAGATTCTGAGACATTTTTCTTATAGAAAAAGTCTCAGATTCTGAGACATTTTTCTTATAGAAAAAGTCTCAGATTCTGAGACATTTTTCTTATAGAAAAAGTCTCAGATTCTGAGACATTTTTCTTATAGAAAAAGTCTCAGATTCTGAGACATTTTTCTTATAGAAAAAGTCTCAGATTCTGAGACATTTTTCTTATAGAAAAAGTCTCAGATTCTGAGACATTTTTCTTATAGAAAAAGTCTCAGATTCTGAGACATTTTTCTTATAGAAAAAGTCTCAGATTCTGAGACATTTTTCTTATAGAAAAAGTCTCAGATTCTGAGACATTTTTCTTATAGAAAAAGTCTCAGATTCTGAGACATTTTTCTTATAGAAAAAGTCTCAGATTCTGAGACATTTTTCTTATAGAAAAAGTCTCAGATTCTGAGACATTTTTCTTATAGAAAAAGTCTCAGATTCTGAGACATTTTTCTTATAGAAAAAGTCTCAGATTCTGAGACATTTTTCTTATAGAAAAAGTCTCAGATTCTGAGACATTTTTCTTATAGAAAAAGTCTCAGATTCTGAGACATTTTTCTTATAGAAAAAGTCTCAGATTCTGAGACATTTTTCTTATAGAAAAAGTCTCAGATTCTGAGACATTTTTCTTATAGAAAAAGTCTCAGATTCTGAGACATTTTTCTTATAGAAAAAGTCTCAGATTCTGAGACATTTTTCTTATAGAAAAAGTCTCAGATTCTGAGATTCTATAAGAAAATGTCTTAGAATCTGAGACATTTTTCTTATAGAAAAAGTCTCAGATTCTGAGACATTTTTCTTATAGAAAAAGTCTCAGATTCTGAGACATTTTTCTTATAGAAAAAGTCTCAGATTCTAAGACATTTTTCTTATAGAAAAAGTCTCAGATTCTGAGACATTTTTCTTATAGAAAAAGTCTCAGATTCTGAGACATTTTTCTTATAGAAAAAGTCTCAGATTCTGATACATTTTTCTTATAGAAAAAGTCTCAGATTCTGAGACATTTTTCTTATAGAAAAAGTCTCAGATTCTGAGACATTTTTCTTATAGAAAAAGTCTCAGATTCTGAGACATTTTTCTTATAGAAAAAGTCTCAGATTCTGAGACATTTTTCTTATAGAAAAAGTCTCAGATTCTGAGACATTTTTCTTATAGAAAAAGTCTCAGATTCTGAGACATTTTTCTTATAGAAAAAGTCTCAGATTCTGAGACATTTTTCTTATAGAAAAAGTCTCAGATTCTGAGACATTTTGCTTATAGAAAAAGTCTCAGATTCTGAGACATTTTTCTTACAGAAAAAGTCTCAGATTCTGAGACATTTTTCTTATAGAAAAAGTCTCAGATTCTGAGACATTTTTCTTATAGAAAAAGTCTCAGATTCTGAGACATTTTTCTTATAGAAAAAGTCTCAGATTCTGAGATTCTATAAGAAAATGTCTTAGAATCTGAGACATTTTTCTTATAGAAAAGGTCTCAGATTCTGAGACATTTTTCTTATAGAAAAAGTCTCAGATTCTGAGACATTTTTCTTATAGAAAAAGTCTCAAATTCTGAGACATTTTTCTTATAGAAAAAGTCTCAGATTCTGACACATTTTTCTTATAGAAAAAGTCTTAGATTCTGAGATATTTTTCGTACAGAAAGAGTTTTAGATTCTGAGACAAAGACTTTTAGATTTTCAGAAATTTTTCGTACAGAAAACTCTCGGTCTTTGAGACATAGAATAATTTTAATCATTTCTTATAGCATGCTTTAAAAAACATGTTCGCCGAATTTTGTCTGTCATCTTAATAAAAGTTTCAAGTAATGAGTTAAACAAAATATAATTTTTACGATGTGCATATTTGTATGTCATTGATCCAATTAAAAAATTTGGTATTAATATGATAATTTAAAAGTAATTTAAAAACATGCCTTTTTAATAATGAAATTAAAAATTAATTATAATAAAAAGTTAAAAATAAAATTTGTTTTTAATTAAATTGTTTTCCTCATAACACTTTTTCATTTACTTGTAATAAACATATAATCTGTCCAGTTCCTATAACCCGAAACGGAAATATGAAAATTTCTATAAAATTTTAGTCTAAAAATAAAAAAAAAAAAAAACTGTTTGCATAAAACTAACACCGGAAATCAAACAGCCTCTAAAAGTATTTGTTTGTCGTTTGTATGTATGTGTGTAGTTAGTACTTCCTGATTTGTAACGAGTAACCACCATCACCAGTACACTTTACCAACCAAAACCAAATAAAGCTGTAGTATCTATTTTGTCTGTAACTCTCCTATATTGTAATTTTTGTAGTTTTATTTATTTTTCGACATTTTTTATTTTTTTGCAAATAATTTTTAGAATTTTTGTTATTTTATACTTTGTAGTTTTAGCTAGTTTGCCTTAAAATTATAAAAACTATTTGCAGATGTTTTTTTTTTTGTGGTTGTTTGAAAGGTAAATTTTGGAAAAAAAAAGTTATTACAGTTAAAGAAATTTTTTACAAATGTTCTTTCTCTATAAGATCAACACCACAGGCGGTTCTGGAAATGATACTCGATATTCTCCCCGTGAAAACATGTATCAAAAGCATAGCAGCAAATTAAGCTCTCAGGTGAAGTGAGCCGCAATTTGCGACAGAAACCCGACTTTATCTTACTGCAGACGAACTTTGACAGAACCTTTAAATTCCAAGTACCGACTAGGGAAAACTGGGCAGCAAATTGAATTATTATGAAGATGGAAATATCTACAAGTGCACTTTAAACGACATGAAATCATTGCGTAATTGGAACTTCCGGAAAAGTGTAGTGTTTTCGAGACAGATGTACTTGAAATTGATAAAGCAGAGCAGATGATAATGGTGCTGGACTTCTACCCTTGTGCTATAAACCTTTTCGTGAAAAGTGCTGCAGCTATGAAAGCCTTAGAATCCAATACGGTCATATTGAGATGCATTAGTAATTGTTTATAATCCCTTTTGAAAATTCGTACATTAGGAAGGGTCGTTTTTACACTTTTTTCTCAATATATTTGGTTCGTTCTTTGAGATTTAAGTCTGGCCTTCATTTTTTTTTTTTACAATGATTTTTTTTATGTGTTTAATCATTATTTTGCCGCAAAGAACTTACCAAAGATATTGACCGATTCAAAAAAGACTTTGCATGTTTTTGGTATGTGTCGGCACTTTTCATGGTAGCCATTTCCAATTAGAGAGAAAAGTGTAAAAACAGCCCATCCTACTGTACATTAGACTGGGTCGGTCATAAAGGAGAAAAAAGTTCCCATTTTTCATGCTTAATTTTAAAGGTTACCTCGAAAAAGTTCCACAGCCAAAATATTCGATTTTTAGGTCGCGATTTGGTACCACCCAAATCGTTTTATGTTCATGTCTTTGACATTTGATGTCTGATCGTTATAAAAAAAATTTCGTTAGAAAGTCCTCATCGAGTACTAAATTTTAACCATATCAGGTTTTAACCTCAGAGGTAATTTTCTTGTAATGAGTGTTAAAAGATTTGGCAGATAGCAACTTTGTATTTGCGCGTGTTGATACATCCGTCCATCTGTCTGTGGAAAGCAAGACCCCATCTAAACCAAAAAAGCTGTATATTTGGTAAATAAGTGCATTACTTAAGCGCAAACAAGGTTTTTTTACATTTTTGAGAGCTTAAATGATTCGGCACAGAAGAATTTAATACTATGACTTGTTTTTTGTATATTTGTTAAACAAATGAAACATTTTTATGTCAGAATTTTAGACTTGGTGAAAAAGTAGTTTTGTGGGCAAAAATTAAAAGAAAAATAGTTTGATGAAAAACTAAATTTTGAAAAAAAAATTGTGATAAACAAATTTTGGTAAGAAAAAAATTTTGATGAAAAAAAAAAATTTTTTGATGGAAAAAAAAATTTGATAAAAAGAAAATTTGATAAAAAAAATTTAATAGAATATTGATGAAAAAAAATTTCCTGAAAAAATAATTTTAGATGAAAAAAAAATATATGGAAAAATACTTACTTATAAAAAAGAGTTTTTAATGAAAACAAAAATTTGAAAAAAAAAATTGATGAAGAAAAATATTGATAAAAAGAAGTAGAAAAGTTAAATTCGAATTGGCCGAATCTATGAATACCCTCCACAATGCCCATTTTAAGTGATAGTAAATTTTCTAACGTGAAACAGTTATTATTAGAAATATTTTATTTTGTGTAAAAAAAATTTTTTTAGTAATTTTTGAAAAAAAAAATAAACAAATTTTTTTTTTTTTGAGTGTAAAATTTTTTTTGAGTATAAAATTTTTTTCGAATTTTGCATTTAAAAAAAATTCTAATTTTTTTTTGAGTGTAATTTTTTTTTTAGTAATTTTTAAAAAAAAAAACTAATTTTTTTTTTGAGTGTAAAATTTTTTTTAATGTAAAATTTTTTTCGAATTTTACATTAAAAAAAAAATTTACTAACTTTTTTTTTTTTTTGAGTGTAAAATTTTTGTCGAGTGTATTTTTATACCCTCCACTCTAGTGATAGAGGGTATATATAAGTTTGTCATTCCGTTTGTAACACATCGAAATATTGGTCTAGGACCCCATAAAGTATATATATTTATGATCCCCGATCGATTTTAAGTCGATCTAGCGATGTCCGTCCGTCCGTCCGTCCGTCCGTAGAAAACACGCTAACTTTTGAAAGACTTTACAGAGGCTACTGAAGTTTGGCATATATGTTTGTCATTTACCTGGTCAGGTTGGTATTGCAATCCAGCCAAATCGGTCCAGTGGTTCAAAAGTTATGAGCAAAAGAGTAAATTTCGGCAAGGGTGTTTCGCGAATTTATGAGATAAAAAACACGATTACTTTCGAAAGACAATAATGAGACTACTGAAGCTTGGCAAGTATCTTTGCCGTTCCACGGGTCTGTTTGGTATTAAATTTCAGCTCAATCGGTCCAGTGGTTCAAAAGTTATAAGCAAAACCCTGAATTTCAGATTAGTTTCATCTAAAATGCCACGTGTTTTAACAAGTTTTAAAAGCATTGGTGGTAACCAGGGACGGGACCTTCATGCAGTAAAAAACTATGCTTTAGGCGCCTAAAATATGCACTAAAAACTCTTGAAATATGCACTAAAAGTCTTAAAATATGCACTAAAAATCATAAATATCCACTTGTTTTTTTACTTTTATTAAAAAACAAGTAGAAAAGTTAAATTCGACTTGGCCGAATCTATGAATACCCTCCACAATGCCCTTTTTAAGTTTTAGTAAATTTTCTAGTGTGAAAAAATAAGATTTTTGATTAGAAATATTTTATTTTGTTTAAAAAAACTTTTTTTTAACTAATTGTAAGTTTTGAAAAAAAAAAAATTACTAAATTTTTTTTTGGGTGTAAAATTTTTTTTTGAGTGTAAAATTTTTTTCGAGTGTATTTTTTTTTTCTTTTAGTGTAAAAATATTTTTGAGTGACAAAAATGCGTTGTAAAATATGTTTGTGACTTACCAATGTTTTTAAAACCTGTTTAACGGGGTTTCAACACGTGATTTTAAGGTGAGGCGAATGTGAAATTTACGGTTTTGCTAATAACTTTTGAACCACTAGACCGATTTGGCTGAAATTTAAAACGAACCGGACCAGAGGAACGGCAAATATGTATGCCACACTTCAGCACCCTCCGAATTGCCGTTCGAAAGTTACTGTGTCTTTTATCTCGTAAATTCCAGAAAAACCCTTGCCGGAATTCACTCATTTGCTTATAACTTTTGAACCACTGGACCGATTTTGCTGGATCGCAATACCAACCTGACCAGGTAAATGCCCAACATATATGCCAAACTTCAGGAGCCTCCGTAAAGTCTTTCAAAAGTTAGCGTGTTTTCAACAGAGAGACAGACAGACAGACAGACAGACAGACAGACAGACAGACAGACAGACAGACAGACAGACAGACAGACAGACAGACAGACAGACAGACGGACAGACGGACGGACGGACGGACGGACGGACGGACATCGCTAGATCGTCTTAAAATCGATCGAGGATCATGAATATATATACTTTATGGGGTCCTTGACCAATATTTCGAGGTGTTACAAACGGAATGACAAACTTATATATACCCTCTATCACTAGAGTGGAGGGTATAAAAACATAGCATTTGAATTCAGTCTGGCATTGCAAGCCCAGATATACAGGTGTATAAAATGTTATTAAAACAATAAAAATTTTCTAAAAAAATTTAACAATTGCTTTAATACAAAAAATAAAAAAAAAATCATAAAAAAAAATTTAAAATAGCCAAACATACTAAAAATAGCTAAAAAAACTAAAATTTATACAAAATATGCCCTAAAAATATGCATTTATAGCGAAATAATAGCAAAATATGCAAAAATATGCATTTTAAGCAAAATATGCAAAAATATGCACTAACGAATCGATGCCATTTTAACGCAAATTCTTTGATTCGCAAAGATATTTTGTTTAGGCTGTTCTATGACCAAAGGAGAAAAACATGCATTTGCATGAAAGTCCTCTCCTTGGTGGTAACTAAACAATGCTTTTCAAACTTGTTTAATTTTAAAGCAATGGTTTTAAACAGTTTAGTTTTAAAAGCATTGGTAACTTAAAAATTACACTCGAAAAAAATTTTACACTCAAAAAAAAATTTTACACTCAAAAAAAATTTTACACTCAAAAAAAAAATTTACACAAAAAAAAATTTAGTTGTTTTTTTACAAAAATGACAATATTTTGTGTACATACGTACGTGCATTCACTAAGAAATATTTTTACAGTAAAAAAAAAATACACTCGAAAAAAATTTTACACTCAAAAAAAAAAAATAGTAATTTTTCTTTTTTTTAAAAAAAAATTACAGAAAAAAAGTTTTTTACTCAAAATAAAATATTTCTAATCAAATTTGTTAATTTTTTCACGTTAAAAAATGTACTACGCTTTAAAAAAATGCATTGTGGAGGGTATTCATAGATTCGGCAAAGTCGAATTTAACTTTTCTACTTGTTTTTTTTTTGTTTTGGTATAAAAATATTTTTGAGTGACAAAAATACGTTCTAAAATATTTTTGTGACTTACCAATGGTTTTAAAACAGGTTTAACGGGTTTTCACCACGTGAATTTAAGGTGAAGCTAATCTGATATTCACGGTTTTGCTAATAACGTTTGAACCACTGGACCGATTTGTGTGAAATTCAATACGAACTAGGAACTGGACGAACGAAAAATATATATGCCAAGCTTCAGCATCCTCAGAATTGATTTTCGAAAGTTATAGTGCTTTTTATCTCATAAATTCACGAAAAACCCTTGCCGAAATTCAGTCTTTTGCTTATAACTTTTGAACCACTGGACCGATTTCACTGGATTGCAATACCAACCTGACCAGGTAAATGCCCAACATATATGCCAAACTTCAGGAGCCTCCGTAAAGTCTTTCAAAAGTTAGCGTGTTTTCAACAGACAGACAGATGGACAGACGGACGGACGGACATCGCTAGATCGTCTTAAAATCGATCGAGGATCATGAATATATATACTTTATGTGGTCCTAGACCAATATTTCGAGGTGTTACAAACGGAATGACAAACTTATATATACCCTCTATCACTAGAGAGGAGGGTATAAAAATTTGACGAAAAAAAAAATTGACGAAAAAAAGTTGTGATAAAAAAAATGGTAAAAAAAAAAATTATGAGAAAAAAAATTTTTTGTTCAAAAATAATTATGTTGGGATTTATTTACCATCTGGTGAAAAACGTCTTTATTCACCACGAAGTTGCAAACCTTTTTGGTTAAGAAACTGAAAACAGTAATTTTTATTTTCTTTTGTGTTAGTCGTTAGCTTACAAGGAAGGTCTCCCTGGTGTCACCCGCCGATCTTTATAGAATTGGTTTTATTTTGTGGAGCAGAAAAAATCAAGGGTCACGCATTTTTTTTAGCGGCCCAAATTCATATTTAGGGGGTGAAAATGAAGGGAGAAGAAACCGTAATTTTTCAGTTTATTGCGTTTATCTCCTATATTATACAAAGAAACCTAGTCATGTTTAAATGAAAGGTTTTTGGAAAACCTATCTTCGTGTGCAAAGAACTTGTCCAGACATGCACAACTTTTTGTCATATTGAGTAAAGTTCCAAAATTTTAGGTCGAAATATATTTAATTTTTTAGCATGCTGTTAGCATCACGAGATAGGTATTTTAAATACCTTTAATCTGATACCAAATATGACTATATTAATTTTGAGTAAATAGGCGTAAATCGTAAAAAAAACTAAAAAAGGTTAATTTCCCCCCATACAAATCAACCCCTCTTAAAAATGAGTTTGGGCCGCTAAAAAAATAAGTGTAGAATTAATTTTCGTTCTGAACCACATATCCAAATTTCATGAAGATCGGAGTGTGACACCAGGGAGACTCACCTTGTTAGTCAAAGTGAGGTAGCGTCCTGCAACATTTTTAGAATTAGACACCAGCCAAAAACAAAATTGGAAATTTCAAAAAGCGAAATCTCTAAAACCGTTCGTCCAAAACTTTGATTGCCGGGCGCTACACAGAAAAAAAAATGTAATTAAAAAATTCGTAGATTTAATTAAAAAATTATTTTATCCGGACCAATCACTAAAATGCGCATATATATAAACTAAAAATATTTGTATGTCGTTAATTAAAAATAAATAGATATTTAGTTAAATAAAAACTTAATACTATAAACTAAAAAATTTAATTAAAATTAAAAAAAATAATTAAAATTTTAATAATATAAATTAAAAATTTAATTAAAAAAAAACTTTTGAAACAAATTAAAATTTTAATTGTATTAAAAAATTAAAAAAAAATATTCATTTTTTAAAAAATAAATAATTAAAAAAAAAAAAATTAAACAAAAAGTTTTAAAAAAATATTTAAAAAAAAAATAAACAAATATTTTCATTTTTATGAATTTTGAGGAAATTATGTGAATATCGGGAAGGTGGTTTGTATGGGGACTACCAGAAGGACTGACCCGATTCTTTTGAAATTTCGTATGATGGTTTGTGCGTACAAAATTTTATTATCTGTAAAATTTGAAAACAATATATGGTATAACACGGGTATTAGAGGCATTTAAGCGAAATTGAAAGGGGCGTTTGTATGGGGGCTAGAGGTTAACATGGACCGATTTTCTCCAATTAGGCTTCGTCCTTGGGCCAAAAGAGGCTTAAGTTTTAAATTTCAAGTCAATTGATTGAAAATTGCGACCTGTATCGTGCTTAAACCGATAGATGGACAGACGGACGGACGGACATCGCTAAATCGAATCAAAAAGTAATTCTGAGTCGATCGGTATGCTTGAAGGTAGGTCTAGGACCAATATTTCGGGTAGTTACAAATATCAGCACAAACTCATTATACCCTGTACCACAGAGTGGTGTAGGGTATAAAAATAAATAATAATAAGTAAAGCTATAAATTTAATTAAATAATTAATTATATTAATTAAATATTTAATTAATATTTAATTAAAATCTTAATTAAAAAATTTTATTAAACAATTAATTGCATTAATTAAAAGTTTAGTTGATATTAAATTAAATAACCATTAAAATTTTAATTAAAATAAAACATACGATCTTATTTTCTGTGTACTGGGTAATTGGATCGGATTGACCCCAAATATGTGCCACGTAAGTTTAGGGCTTAGGAAAATAAAAAATTTCCCGGACGTTCAAAATCGGAAGAAAAACCAAAAATTTTCATTTATTACATGCATTTTTTTAAGTGTAAAATAACCATTGTACCATCTTTATCTAACTTTAACCACAAAAGTCATAACATATTAAATGCAAAAGTTTTTAGACAAATTCGGGTTAGAACTTGACTACATATACCAACAAACAGTGTACACAAACAAATACACACACACACAGAGACACATTTATATCAATGCACAATACAATCACTCCAAAAACCTAAGAGGAACAAGCCTAAACTATAAAGGAAATTCATTTGAGATATAGAATTGCATTTTCTAAATAGAACACAGGTGCAAATTGCTACAAATGAATAATTTGTGTTGAATATTCAACTCATTTTTTTAGTTTTTTTTTTGTTTGTTTTTTGTTCTTTTGCTGTTTGTTGGATGCTGTTGGATGTGAAAACATTCAAAATAGTAAGAAATATGAAATGAATAATATGACTTTCGTTCGGTATGGTTTGATTTGAAAATGGAAAACATTAAAAAGTAATTGCTGCTAAAAATCATTTGAAAGCCATTTGCCAAATTCATGTACTCGATTTAAATGAGAAAATGCATGATGATGCAAAAGTTTTTTTCTGTTTTTTTTTTCATTTCCTCGAAAATTGTATTTTTCATTTTATACATTGCTACGTGCAATAACTAACAAATGAAAAATATTAAATGGGCGATTACATTAACAGATAAACACAACGATGACGATGAGCGTATAAACTGCATATAACTTTAGCATTTAGTGCGGTGTGCAAATTAGGGTGGCCCTTATCTATTACACTGTGCAACAAGAAAAATGAGCCTCAATGGCTTTAATGGCATACACTCAAAGAAAAATGCTTAATCATATTGATGATACGGATTCATCACTTGATGTCATCAATTTTGATGATAAATTTCATCGTATTGATAACGCTTTTCTTTAATATGATGAAACATGTTTCATTTTGCATTTTTTTTTTATAATTAAAATAATATTAAAATAAATAAAACTTTGAATAAATAATATTTATTCAAATATAATTAGATGACAAGTAATTTTCATATTGTCTGTTGCTAACATGTTTTAAATTATTGATAAAAATGTATGCATTTTTCAACACTGTTTTGAAATTTTCAATTTGAATTTTTTTTTTAAATTTGGAAAAATTAAAACAAAAAAAAAATATTACACTGAAACATGAATTATAAAAAAATTTAATTACAGTAGATAATTTCAATAAATTTCAAAAATGGGACTCGTATTCCTTAATCAACTGGCATGACACACGTAAGATGCCTAGGGAAGTTGTAATAACTTGGCTGATTTTCCATCGATTTAAGTTTTGGAGAGGCATTTTACTCCAAATCATATTTCTGTAACCATTTGAATTCAAACTCAACTCAAAATATCGAAAAAATTAAGAAAATTAATAAAAATGCATATCTTCTCACGTGTAATCCTCATGGCCGAGGCGGCTCACCTTACCCATGTCCGATTATCCTGAAATTTTGTAAGACGTATTTTATATCCAAATAAAAGTATCTAAGGGGAGTTGCGGCCAATATCAAATTAAATAAATAATTGTCAAAAAAAAATACAATTTTCAAAATTTTAAAAAAAAGAAAAAAATAGAACGAAATGTGATCACATCACAAATTATGGCCTTAAAGTTGCGAATTTAGAGTTTAATTTTTAGAGTTTAAAAAAAAAATTTAAGGTTTCGGACTTTTTCAAAAAGTCGATTTAAGTTTTTGAACGTTAAAAAATAAGTGATAATTACTTTGAATAATTTGTTCATATGTTTTTTCTAAAACTACATTTAAATACCAACAAAACGTTGTCCAACTTTTTTTAAGATATCAATATTTTTGATTGAAAATTTCAGTTTCTTAGTTTTTTTTGAAAAAATCGCCATTTTTACAGCATATCCAAAAATAAAATAAATCGAAAATGGTCGGGTCCGAAAGCGATTTGGCATGATATGCCAAATATGTAAAGGCTCAAACACTTTTGTTATATACGTGTTTTATAGCGTTTGCTAATGGGGTTTTGAAAAGACTTAAACATTTTATAAATATACAACATCCCTCTCTTTCTCTCTAACAGCTTTTGACAGAGCAAAGTTTCATACCAACTGGTAAGTGAACATTCAAAATGATTCTACAGTAAAAGTAAGTGATTTTGTACTAGAGTTGTCAACCGATTAAGAATAATTCGATTAATCGATCAAACAAACCCAAACTCTTGTTCGATTAATTTAAAAATGACGATTTTCGAATAACGAATAAATCGATTAATTTATATCAATTAATCGAACAATTATTTTTTATACCCTCCAACTACAGTATCGAAATATCGGTCTAGGACCCCATAGTAATCGATTATAAGACATTCTATGTCCGATGTCCGTCTGTCCGTCCTTCGGTCTGTGGAGGGCACGATACAGTCCAAAATAAAAGAGCTAGACTCCTGAAGTTAGACATAGGCTGGTTAAGTTCGAAGACAAAATCGGACGAGGGGAAAAATGTTCCCCCTTAAAGAACTAAAACACCACCAGAAAAACAAAATTTTTTAACATGTTTTTATATTTGTTCAACAAATGAAATTTGTTTATGCCATATGAAGTTCATTGACCTACTTTTGGACCAAGATGATTAGGAAATGATACACTAAAAAAAAAACTGTAAAGTTAGCAAAAAATTTTGTTAAATTTAACTAAAAAAGCACCTGATTTTGGGCCTACTAAATTTTTAGTTAATTTAGAATGAATGTAGCAAAAAAGCCGTAACTTTAACTAAAAATTAAGCTGAAATTTCGTAACGTTTTTATGTACATATATTAACAAAAAAAAATAGTTGAATTCAGCTAAACTTTTTGTTACTTTTCGTAAACTAAAATTTACAAAATATTTTGTAAAAAATTGTAAGTTTATTTTATCTGTTTTTTCATCAGCTTAAGTAGAACTTATGAGATTTGCATAGGAGGCTACATAAGAAATTTCACTTAACAAATTTGTTACGAAAAATCAGCAAATTAATTAGTAAAAATTCGTAAACTCAGTTTTGAAGTCAACAAAAAAAATTAATTCAAAATTTGTTCAAAACTAGTATTTTCGTAAATTGAACTTAACTAAAAAAAGTAGTTAAAACGCTGATTTTAACTAAAAATTTGCTAAAAAGCCAGTGAACTCGAGTTAACAAAAAAAATTTTTTAACTTTACAGTTTTATTTTTTTGAGTGTATTTTATCGGCCCACCCACTTTTAAGGGCGTGGATATAGAAAATAATACAAACGTGTGTTTTTTGGCGTAAATATCGTAATCAATGAATTTGTAAACATTTTTGTGAAGAGGGAAAAGGTGCCCTTCAACGTCCCCCTCCTAATCCCCTTAACTTAAAAGACTTAAAACTTATAAAAAAAAAAATTTATAACCACTTTTTTTATTCGTTATTCTAATCGATGAATCGAATAATTTTTTTCATTTAATCGTTTGATCGAACGAACAAAAACAATTGTTTGAATTATTCGAACAAAGTTAAAAGTCGAATAATTGAGAACTCTATTTTGTACCCAAATCTACTAATAAGTTACCAGTAGTTTTTTAGTATCTTTAAAGTACTAAAAAACGTAATTTTTGAGTTAATGATACAGAATTATTCGTTACATCATGGTATATATTGTGTCATAAATTCAACTTCCCCAACTGGTGGTGGTTTGGTGGGGGACGTTGAGTTCAACCTCCCCATCGCGATGAAAGTTATCAAAGTCATTTATTATGATTAGGAATTAAATTTTCATGCACTTAAAAATCGAAAATATGCGCCTAAAATATGAGCTAAAAAATTCAAAATATAAACTAAAAATCCTAAAAATATGAACTAAAAAATAAAATTTGTGCAATAAAAATCTTGTTTTCATGCGAAAAACATCTAAAAAAGTAAAAAATAACGCCGGGTTTGAATAGTAGCTTTTAAAACGTTATGTTATCAAGATTGCTTAGAAACTAAAACAATCTATAAAAAAATTTAAAATATTTATTTTTCTCCATTTTTCAAAATAAATTTTTCAAATTTTAAACAGTTTTGGAAACAAATAAATTTCAATTTGTGTTTATGCTAATATATGCTAAAATATGCAGTTAAAAGTTGGAAATGAAATATGTACAAAATATGAATTTTAAACCAAAATATGCAAAAATTTACATTTTTACCAAAATATGTAAAAATATGCAAAAACAAATCGATGCTATTGTAACTCAAATTTTTTTGATTTGGAAAGATAACACCGCTCAACAAATCGAAGGTTTTTGAATCCGGTTTGAAGTTTGATATAAAATTTTGACTCGCTGATTCCAAATCTGTGCTCCAAATTTTTCCATCAAGTCTAGAATTTTAATTATTCGCGGTTGAAAATGCGAAAAAACGCGATTTTTGCCTTTTTTTGAAAGCCTGCACAGCAGCCACTGGGAGGAATAAAAATCTGGTATAAAGTTTTAGAGTAGAATTGAACTATGATCTCAAATATATGATCAAAAAAATTTGAAGTTGTTGCACTATTATTGGCCAAACATGTATTTTAAAAAAACACTGTGAAAAAAAATAGAAAAAGCACAATTTTTAAAAGGCTCTAAAACAAAAGCCAGATAATCAATCTTTACTGTGTTGAGCTCAAAATTTAGGCAAAAGTTCATTCTTTCTTATAGACTTTTAAACCCATTAATGATATCTTCCGGTTTGTACGAAAAATAACACAGAAAACTTAAATTTGTAAAATATTTATTTTTTTAGTTTTTCTTTGAAAAATATCAAAACCTAAGGTATCTATCTACCTTACCTTTTTTACAAAAATGATAATTTTAACACAGCCATTTTAAATTAGAAAAAAATTGTTTTCTATGTTGGAGATCAAAGACAAATTATACTTTTGCTCTTTATACCAGATTTGTATTCTACTGAATGGCAGCTGTGCAGGCTTTCAAATAATGCAAAAATCGTCATTTTTCGCATTTTCAACCATGAATAACTAAAAATCTGGACGTGATGGAAAAATTTGGAGAACAGATTTGGAATCAGGAGATCAAAGTCTACTAAAATTGATCACCAGAATTCAAACCGGAAAATGAGTGTTGAGCGGTGTAATTGGTCGAAATCTTTTTTAAACTATCGACAAAAAACATGCATTTGCATGGAAATCATATCCCTACTTATGATATACATATAACCTTAAATTAGACAATTTCATCATTATTTGTTATTTTTTTTTTAATCCACTACCACATAAGGGTGCTGGACAAAAAAACACAACATTTTTTAATCTACTGGGTCCAAATTAGGGCTTCCAATCGGGATTGGTTTTTCTGAATCCCGGGATTCGGGATTAAAGAAAATTTTTTCGGGTTATTTTGAATGAGTTTTCGTAATTTTTTGCATATTTTGGTTGTCGAGCTAAATGAATGCCTGACGAAATATATACGAATAGTTTTGTAAAGTAGACCAAAATTAACTGCCAAAATTAACTGTCACCTTAGTACATAAAATCATATTCAAATTTTAGATCATGATTTTCATCATCATCCATTTATCCATTAGTATTATATGTAGGTATAGGGATAGGGATATATATGAGTCATTCCACACCAACTGTTCCACTACAGAAAAACCATGGTGGTTTCAATAGGATATCATTTGCAAAGTATTCGCCCTTAGGGCACTATTAAATAACAAAAATAAAATTTAAGATTTTTCAAAAAGTGGGCCTTGGAGGCATGGTCAAAAATTGAAAATTTCATCATTTTTTGCCTAAGTATCTTTATTTGAATATTTATGCCAATAAAATGAAACACAGTGATGTCTTTAAAATAAAAGTTTTTTATAGATTTTTGTATGGGCTATCGATTAAAAAAATAAAAATTTAAAAAATTTTCAGAAGAAGTTCTGAATTTTTTTAATTTAAACTTAAACATTATTTATCAAAAAACATGCCACAATTTTATTTCTTTTTTAAATGTTTAAAAATTAGTTAAGGTGTATATCTATCTGTTCTGAAATTTTCAGAGATGCATTTTTCCTTGTTTTCGAGAAAAAAAATGTTGAACATTGCACTATGCTAATAATTTACAATAATGGGGTATATTACGTATGCGAATGAGTAATATTAACTCTTAAAAAACATTTTAAATAGAGATGTGATCGTGGGAAAGTTTTTTTTTTACCATCACGCACTCTCACCAAGGAAATTATTTTAATCACGCATGATCATTTATTTTGCTCACGCTTAGTCACGCTCACGTGAGTATCGTGCCCGTGACAAAATTTTTCTACTCACGCGAGCGTACGTAAACGTGAGGAAAATTAAAAATCGTGCGTGATTAAAACTTATCCTTCGTGAGCGTGCGTGATCGTCAAAAAAAACTCACCCACGAAAACATCTCTATTTTAAATGTTTTTTAAGAGTTAATATTACTCATTCGCATACGTAATATACCCCATTATTGTAAATTATTAGCATAGTGCAATGTTCAACATTTTTTTTCTCGAAAACAAGGAAAAATGCATCTCTGAAAATTTCAGAACAGATAGATATACACCTTAACTAATTTTTAAACATTTAAAAAAGAAATAAAATTGTGGCATGTTTTTTGATAAATAAAGTTTAAGTTTAAATTTAAAAAATTCAGAACTTCTTCTGAAAATTTTCCAATTTTTATTTTTTTAATCGATAGCCCATACAAAAATCTATAAAAAACTTTTATTTTAAAGACATCACTGTGTTTCATTTTATTGGCATAAATATTCAAATAAAGATACTTAGGCAAAAAATGCTGAAATTTTCAATTTTTGACCATGCCTCCAAGGCCCACTTTTTGAAAAATCTTAAATTTTATTTGTGTTATTTAATAGTGAACTAAGGGCGAATACTCTGCAATTGAATTCATATTGACACGACATCACTTTTTTTTTGCTGAACATTTGGTGTGGAATGCCTCATATGTATATTCATAAATCTGTGCACTCATATTAGATGTAATGTGTAATTTACAGTTACAAATTGTGCCAACTTTTTTGGAGTGTAAAAGTGGTTTTGGCTCAAACTATTTAACATATTTTTTGTTGATTATAAATGTATGTTCCTAACTTGGCAGTCCATACGCTACTCGTACATATATTTTTTTTTTTTTTTAAATATAAAAACTGTTCTGTAACAGTCCCAAAAATATTCAACAGAAACAACAAGGACTGTGACATGTTTCTATCTACATGGAAGGGAGGCTGATGTATGTTGTGCCAACAGCTGTTGTTATTGTCGGTTGGTTGATGATTTTTCAATTCAAATTTCAAGATGAAATTGAAGGAGTTAATTCTAGTTAAAAATTCTTATAGGAAATTTTTTAAATCAATTTATTTAAATAACTTGGCATAAGTACGAGGCACACTAAAGGAAAATTGCAAATGTTGAAAATCTTATAAACAAGATCACAGTCTGAAAATATCAAGTACGGCGCTTTTATTGCAAATTTAACAATTAAAAATCAAGACAAATTCATTTTTTTATTTCTAAAACGGTTTCTCTCAATCTCCCTCTCTCATTCTCATTTCATGATTTCAATGCTGCCATTTTTTTACAAATATTTCAATTAATTGTTAGGAAGAAGTTATAAACTATAAAAAACTTATCTGCCACTGCCCGGTACTTTCTGGTCAGAGATTTGTTTGACTTGGATTTAAGAAGCTGCAAGATCTTTCTTGCATTATTTACTAGTAGGTCAAATAAGACTACGTCCTGCCACAATTCAAGTGCACAGGAATCGACACCGAAGGTTTGATACTGGTAAACTCGATAATCCACTGGTACGAGAAAGTTACGTAGATGGTCTAAGGAGAGAGTTTTCAGAGCTTAACGAACAACCGACCTGGGATGATGTATGTCAAATATGCAAAACAACAGCCGAAGACAAAATTGGTTTCAAACAAGTTGAAAGGAAAGCATGGATCAGTGATGGAACATGGGATCTCACAACAAAGGCGGTCTTTGAAAGTCTCTATGCTTAATACACGCTCTGAAAGAGAAAAGCAATTATGGAGGGTAAAATACAACGATGTTGAACGATTAGTAAAAAAAGCGGCCAAAAAAGATAAAGAGCAATATATCAACAATATAGCTAGAGAAGCCGAAGTTGCTTCTAGACGTAATAACCTAAGAGATGTTTATATGGCCATTACAAAACTTACTAACACAAAGACAACGGTCCCCCCACTCCACGATAACAACGGAATCAACCTCACATCAGATGCACAACAACTCGCACGGTGGAAAGAATTCTTTTAAGATGAAGATAACGACGCAACTGTGACTCATATAACAGCAGAAACTGACCAACGTCGAAATCCCAATCATAATATATCCACGGCATCCCCGACAGTGGATGAAATTTCACAAGCAATATTACAGCTAAAACAGAACAAATCTGCTGGACCTGATGGACTTCCAGCTGAACTTTTTAAATATGGTAAGGAAATATTGGCTCCGATAATGCAACCTATAATACGAAATATTTGGGAGTCTGGTTTCATCCCAACGTCTTGGAAAGAGGGCTTGATAATCACTATCCCAAAGAAAGGAGATTTAAGCAATTGTAGAAACTGGAGAGGCATAACATTATTAAATACAATTCAAAAGATTTTAGCTTTTGTGATCCTGAATCGTATCTCACCAGTTTTGAATAGACAACTTCGAACTGAACAAAATGGCATTAGACCCCAAAGATCTTGCGTCGACCACATAAACACATTGCGCATAGTTGTAGAGCAGTCCGTGGAATGGAGATCACCACTATACCTCTTGTTTGTTGATTTTGCCAGGGCTTTTGACATCATTAATAGAAATGCTGTATGGTACACATTACAGGAAAGCGGTGTTCCAGATAAAATTTCAAATCTATATGTGAACTTTATAACAATGCATAATGCTGCGTAAAGTATAAAGGAAAGATGAGCAGCAAATTTGCTATACAAAATGGTGTCCGTCAGGGATGCGTTCTCTCGCCACTCTTATTTATCCTAGTACTCGATAAGGTTTTAAGCACTACGAACTTAGAGGTACCCGATGGCATTCAATGGCGTCCTCATCAGAAGCTCTCCGACCTAGACTATGCGGATGACATATGCTTCCTTAGTAACACATTATCAGGGACACGAGCAAAGTTGGAAGCTTTAATACGTAACGCTGGAAAAGTGGGTCTTAAGGTAAACATGAAAAAGACAAAGCTAATGCGAATTGGAACTGAAAATCGTACTCCTCTCATAGTAAATGTTGGTGGCACATCAGCTGCTGTAGAAGATGTTGACAAATTCATTTATCTGGGCAGTATGATTACGATAGATGGTGGTGCGGAATCAGACGTTTCAAGTCGCATAAATAAGGCCAGAACCGCTTACCATAAAATGAAGAGGATCTGGTTGTCGAGTAACATCAGCAGAAAAACATAACTCAAAGTTTTCAACACAAGTATAAAACCAATCCTTATGTATGGTTGCGAAACTTGGAAAGTTACAAATGGTATTTGTCAAAAACTTCAAGTATTCGTTAATAAATTCCTTCGCCGTATTTGTCGCATATTTTGGCCCAATACCATAAAAGAAGAAGAAGACCTTCTCACCCTAACATCAAGTGAACCCATTAGTTGCGAAATAAAGCGTAGAAAATGGCGTTGGATTGGGCACACGCTAAGAAAAGAAGACGATGATATAGCAAAAATGGCCTTTGAATGGAATCTACAAGGTACAAGACGCAGAGGATGACCACGACATACTTGGACTCGCTCGATACATTCTGAGAGTCGACATATTGGCACGTGGCCTGAAATTCGAAGAATCGCACAAAACCGGCAAGAATGGCGTGCGATTGTTTCCGCCCTATGTTCCGTATAGGAACGGCAACTGATGTATATTCATTAACAATTCATGTTATGATAATGTAATAGTATTACTTTTGATTTATTATTATGTTGTGCAATATCATTATAGTTTAATAAATATATTTCCAATGTCAAGGAAAAAAAAAAAAAAAAAAAAAAAGATCTTTCTGATTTTTCGGATGTTTAACTTTAATATCGTAGGAGTTTCATAAGGAGTTCAAATTGGTTTAACGACAGGAACTAGTAGAGGAACCCCATTACCGTCCCGTCAATCGAAAAACGAATTTATTAAAGAATAAATTCTTTTAAGTTCTGTTGTCTAGCTTACAACTTTTGGTTGAACATAAGTTTTAATTTTTTTTTTTTTTGACAAACCTTTGTTTTATCATTTGTGCCTATTTATGTTAGATTTAGCATAGTTGTCGTCCAGTTTGTCATCACAGTTCTGTATAAATTTTTTGGGGTATATGTTAATTTGGATATTTACACCATGATGGTTGTTTTTCAAAACATATGACAAATGTAAGGTTTTGCTATTATGTGAAATTTTTATTTGAGAGAGTGATGTAGAAACGTTGGAGGAGTCAGTTATGAAATAATAAATAAGCCAGTTTGCGAAGTTTAGAAAAAAGAAAAATTGTTTCTAAATAACTCTAGCATACACTAAAAGAATTTTGTTCATTCCATCAATAAAGTTGTAAATTTATTGCATACAAAATGTAAATACAAGTGAGTCAATAAAAAAAAAAGTACGAAAACAAATTTTTATTTTTCTCAAGGGGAACTTCTTTCCTCCTATGAGAGGTACATTCGTGCCAATTTTCAGGGATCTAATTGTACGCTAAAAATTATGTTCCGAAGTTTAACACATTCTTTTCCTATACGAAATTAATCGCTATCTTTTAGACATTTTTCGAACAGTGAAAGTCTCAGATTGCGAAATATTTTGCGTATAGAAAGAGATTCTAAAATATATTTCGTATAAAAGATGTCAGATTCTAGTACATTTTTTGTATAGCAAAAATGACAGATTCTTAAAAATTTTTCGTATATAAAAATTATTTACCAAATAACCTATAAGGAGGCCCCTGAAGTTAAGTTGCTAGGTATTAAATAGGAGTTCTTATGGTCCGGTTTCCACCAAACCCTTGGACGATTTCGCTACAACGAGATAACTGTCATTGGTACGAGTTCTTGGTTAGGTTGAAATAATTAAAAATATTTTGTAATTAAATGGAAAAAATAAAAGAAATAGAAACACTCGAAAAAAGGGATCAGAATTAATTTAAAAAAACTTAAAAGTCTCCGATTCGGGGACAATTTCGTGGAGAAAAAGTCTCAGATTCTGAAATACACATTATTCGTATAGAAAAAGTCTTAGATTCTGAGACAGTTTTCGTATAGAATAAGTCTCATATTCTGAAACATTTTTTGTATAAAAAAAAGTTTCAGATTCTGACACATTTTTCGTATAGAATAAGTCTCTGATTCGAAGACATTGTTCGTTTAGAAAAGCCTCAGATTTTGAGACATTTTTCGTATAGAATTAGTCTTAGATTCTGAGATATTTTTCGAATAGAAAAAGTCTTAGATTCTGAAACATTTTTCGTATAGAATAATTCTCCGATTCTGGGATATTTTTCGTAAAGAAAATGTTCTAGATTTTGAGATATTTTTCGCATAGAATAAGTTGCAAATTCTGAGAAATTTTTCTCTTGAAAATTTCTCACATTCTGAAAAAGTGAATTAGAGACCAGTGCACTGATTAAAATATTTTCTGCATTTTTACCATGATATTGAAGCTTTATACGTTGGATGGAGGATATAAGTAAGTTATATTAAATATTTATGAATCCGTTTAAGGGATTTCTTTCATTAAATTGCTTGTTTAGTCGATTCATATATCTCTTTAGCCCACTGTTATGTTTATGAATGCATTTTAAATTCATAAGAATGTGTAAATAAGGCATTTTATTAAAACAGAAATTTTAAATGCATATGCACATTTGTTCATGCTGAGTGTGTGTATGTGTGTCTGTGTTGGGGAAAATTGTTAAAAATTTTTCTCTTTATATTTTGTGCAACGTTTCGACAATTTAACAACCCCAACTAACCACCCACCTTTTAAAACTTGCAAATTTACCATATGAAATCCAACAATAAGCAACATTAATACCAAAATCCCGCAGCAACTTAGATTCATAAAGAGTAGTAAATATAAATTAAAACAAAAAATAGTGAAGATTAAACTTTACCTATCTTGAATTAAGAACGCGGATTTTTCTATGTTTAAGAATAAAAAAAAATTTAATTTGTTCTCTTACCCCTCAGCTCCACCTTCTATAATTATGTAGACATTAGAGTTGTCAGTCGATTAAGAATAATTCGATTAATCGATCAAACAAAACCCAACTCTTGTTCGAATAATTCAAAAATGACGATTTTCGAATAACGAATAAATCGATTAATTAATGTCGATTAATCGAACAATTTTTTTTAATTAAAAAATTAAATAAATGCTTAGAATTTGATTTATTCTCATAAATTTTGAAAGATTTTATACAAAATGTAGGAAAGTTAAAATATATTGTAGCCATAGCCCTGGATAGCACATCCATTATAGAATTAGGGGGAGTTATCAAGTTTTTAATAAATAGTTTAGAAAAAATTAATAATTCTTTTGCATCAGACTAACTAAAACGTATTAAAATAAGAATTAATGAGAGACGTATAAATGTGTTAAATACGTTAATAATTTTTCTAAATTCTGGAAATTTTCAGAGCAATAAAAGTTTCTTAAAATATTCTCCAAAAAGCGAAACAAAGAATATGCAAATAAATTATACTCCAGATTATTTTATGTTGAAAGTAATCACAATAATTCAGATAAAAGTATTGAAATAGAGGAAGTTATTAGTAATGAAAATAATAATCTTTTATGCGAGTTAAATAATTCAATTCAAAGTATTAAAAATTCAGAAAATAAAAAGGACTTTAGTGATACATCAGACGATATGGTATATTTGGAAAAATCTGAAAAAAGAACAGAAAAAATAGATAAACTTTTTTATGCTCATCTTACTATATCACCTACTTCAACAATTAGCGAAAGAGTGTTTTCAAAATCTAATTTAATAAAAACCAAAAGCAAAAAAATTAAGTCAACTTTTATTTTTAAAAGATTATTTCTTAAGAACAACTTAAATTGTCTTATTTGACAAAAATTCAAATCATTTATGATATATTTTGTCTGAATATTTCAAATAATAATTTGTATTTGAATTATTTCTCAACAAGTATTAAAATCATCATTCATTAATTAAAAGTGATCTCAGTTATTCAATTTTAAAGTTTTTTTAACTCTTAACTATTTTATTTTTAAGTTTTGTATTCATTTTTCCGTTAATAAAAATTTTAACTTTCTTATTTTAAGATTTTTTATATGAATTGTTTATTTTTTTGTTAATAAAAATATTTTTTAAAATAATTTTTTTATTCGTTATTCTCTTCGATTAATCGAATAAATTTTGATCTTTAATCGTTTGATCGAAAGAGGAAAAACCATTATTTGAATTATTCGAACAAATTTGCAAGTCGAATAATTGACAACTCTAGTAGACATAAAGCAACAAACACACACAAAACAATAACAAATTTTTGTTTGTTGTTATTGTTTTCTGTTTGTTGTTTTATGTTTACACTAGCTTACCATCCCGGTACTTCGTTACCGGTTGTATTGAATACCGGTTAATAGAAGGATCAGAATTAATTTATCGATTTCAAAAAAATTCCCCTACGTAGTCTTTGTTTTATTTAATTGTGGACGTTTAAGTCTTTCATAAAATAATAATTCAATCATACTTTGGACCTGGCATTACTTTTGTATGAAAAAATAATGCCAATGCCTGCTATTTCATTGGCATTTTACATGAAAAAAACTAATGCCTCAATGCTTTGGTCTCAAGTATGATTTCAATGAATAATTTAAACAATAAAATTTGAATAACTTCGCTGTTACGTAATCATGTTCGTTTCGGTGAAAAAATATATTGACAATTTTAGAGCCCTTATATTGGGAGTTTGAAGTTTGTGTGAAAAAACATATAGAGAGAAAAAATATGGAAAAAAAATATTGAATACGAAAAATTTGAGTAAAAAATATTATTCCATATTGTGCACAGCTCTATTTCGTTCCCCGTTCTAATCCATTTAATTTCCAATTCCATCTCCTTTCGTTCCATGCAAGTTTCATTCCTCTCCGTATAATATGCGTTAAAGAAATAAAAATTACTATTGTCTTTATCTTATAGATATAAAAAGTACGATTTACACCACTTTTGCCAGGTACCTCTTTTTACCCAAAAAATTGATTCAGTGCCTAGGATCATTACTTCAAGAAATATAAAAAGTATCAAAAACACTGTTTTACACCTCTAGAAGCGGAATTTTTTAAAAATACTTTAGCAGAATGTTTTTTGCACCGAAGAACCCTTCATTCCAAAATTCAAGCTGCTAAGGTCATTATTA
This sequence comes from Pegoplata infirma, assembly GCA_963921195.1. Lineage (NCBI taxonomy): Eukaryota > Metazoa > Arthropoda > Insecta > Diptera > Anthomyiidae > Pegoplata > Pegoplata infirma. Next base: position 176,723 of record CAWUER010000341.1, read on the forward strand.
TAGGAACAAAAAAAGTACACTTTCTTACTCCCGTTAGAAACGAAATTTCAAAAAAGTAACTCTTCCAGAATGGTTGTTTCTTCACCGAAGGATCCTACATTTCATATTTCAATTTTTAGGATCATTGTTTCAGCCAATATTAAAAGTACAAAAGGATTTTGCATTCCTAATTTTAAGTTTCTAGAACCATTACGTCGGAAAATATCAAAAGTACTGAAAATACACTTTTTTAGCCATTTTACCCCAAAATTTATTTTTCCCAGAATGTTTTTTTTATTGTATTCTCCCACGTTACAAATTTTAAGATTCTAGGACCATTTTTTCAGGAAATATAAAAAGTTTCTTTGATTATTCTTTTAGGAAATAAAAAAGTACCACAAAGTGTTCTTTCGGTACTTTTTATGAAAGGTACTTTTTATAAAAGATGCTTTTTATAAAAGGTACTTTTTATAAAAGGCACTTTTTTATAAAAGGTACTTTTTATAAAAGAAACTTTTTATAAAAGGTACTTTTTATAAAAGGTACTTTTTATAAAAAGTACTTTTTATAAAAGGTACTTTTTATGAAATGTACTTTTTATAAAAGGTACTTTTTATAAAAGGTACTTTTTATAAAAGGTACTTTTTTATAAAAGGTACTTTTTTAAAAGGTACTTTGAATAAAAGGTACTTTTTATAAAAGATACTTTTTATAAAAGGTACTTTTTATAAAAGGTACCTTTTATAAAAGGTACTTTTTATAAAAGGTACTTTTTATAAAAGGTACTTTTTATAAAAAGCATCTTTTATAAAAAGTACCTTTAATAAAAAGTACCGAAAGAACACTTTTTGGTACTTTTTTATTTCCTAAAAGAATAATCAAAGAAACTTTTTATAATTCCTGAAAAAATGGTCCTAGAAATTTAGAAAAAAATTTAGCTATAAAGAGTTTTTAAATTATTGATATGTCCCGATATGTATTAACAAAAAAACAAAGCTTTTTCAAAAGCTGTTAAATTTATCAATGCTGCAATGTATAAAATAACAGATCCTATACCTTATTTTATACCTTATTTGGTAATCTAAGTTTTGCTGGGTAATAAATTTTTTTTAACAAATTAAAATTTTGCCGAATATTAGGCAAACTGTTGACGAATATTTATTTAACCGAATATTCAAAAAGCATGCCGAATATGCGCAATACCGAATACTGGCGAATATTCACGATATCCCTTACTGTTACCAAAAGTCTCAGATTCTGAGATATTTTTTCTTTAAAAAAAAAAAACTCAAATTCTATATTTTTTCTATAGAAAAAGCCTGAGATTCTGATACATTTTTTGTTTAGAAAGTCTCAGATTCTGAAAAATTTTTTCTAAAGAAAAAGTATCAGATTCTGAACCATTTTTTTTTTTATAGAAAAAGTTCTTCTTTTTATTTTTTTGATCTTTTTTTTTGCTTTTCTTTCTTTCTCTCTTTCTTTTTTTCTTTCTTTCTATCTTTCTTTCTTTCTTTCTTTCTTTTTTCTTTTTTCTTTTTTCTTTTTTCTTTTTTTTTCTTTTAAATTTGGTTAGAAGGGAAATTTCCCCATTTCCCCCCTTATACGCTCGTTTTCGTTTTTGCCGATTTTGCCTACAGCACTTTTTACTCGGCACATACGTATTATTTGTACTTTCAAATGTTGTATGAAACAAAACCTATGAAATTTTTGTATCAATACATACATTGCTCACTGTATAATCATACCTTTGCTACTTTTTATTTTTATTATAAATTGTGTTATTGTTTTTGTGTATGTATAATTTTCTTATTCTCTAAAAATGTGTGATAAGTATGTCATTACGTTTGTAACATATCTGAGAGGAATTAAATTAGTATGTCTTAGACATCTTAGCAAAAAAGTGCCATGGTACACTGCTTTTGGCCCCTTAATATACATATGTGGGTTTTCGTGTCAACTGACACAACTTTTGAAACCGATGTCTTCCGATCGTGATGAAATTTGCACCAAGGTTAGTCCTGTTGGATAGTAGTTCAGAACCAATTTTTCAACGATAGGTCAAGGACTCTCTGAGTTAGAGGGGGTCGAAATTTGATATTTTTGCCAAAGAGGTGTTTATTTTCATCCATGTAACTTCTTACCTATTGTTTTTAGCAAAATGTGTCCCAAATAGTTTAGATAGCTATTTCTTCAGTCTTTCGAAAAAAAAATTATAAAAAAAACAAGTAGAAAAATTAAGTTCGACTTGGTCGAATCTATGAATACCCTCCACAATGTCATCTGATAGTAATTTTCTAAAAAAATTTCAAAAAATTGCATCACAAATTTTTTATTAGAAATACATATATTATATTGAGTAAAACTTTTTTTAATCAATCAAATTTTTTGAGTGTAAAATTTTTTTGACTGTCAACATTTTTTTGAGTGTGACATTTCATTAAACAAAAATTATGTATACATTTTTTTTTTGAGTGTAACATTTTTTTTAGTGTAAATATTTTTTTAGTGTACAATTTCTTTGAGTAACAAAATTACTTTGTAAAATATTTCTGTTGTTTTATACCTATATGCAATACAAAAAAAAAATATTTCACATATTTCCCACTTTTTATTTTACTTCATTTTATTTTTTTTTTTCAAAAATTCTTACTATACACCGTTACATACAGTTACAATAACAAAACAATAACAAATATTTACTTGTCTAACAACTAAACTGCACCCCACGACAAGAAAACAAACAACAACAAGTTTTAAAAAACTGGTATTTCACCATACTTTTAAAACTTGTTTTACGAGTTTTCAACAGTTTAAGGTGAAACAAATCTGAAATTCAGTGCTTTGCTTATAACTTTTGAACCACTGAACCGATTTTGCTGAAATTCAAAACCGAATAGCCTTGGGGAACGACAAATATATGTGATAAGCTTCAGCCCCCTCAGAATTGTCTTTCGAAAGTTATAGTGGTTTTAATCTTGTAAATTCGAAAAATACCCTTGCCGAAATTTACTCTTTTGCTCATAACTTTTGAACCACTTGACCGATTTCGCTGGATTGCAATACCAACCTGACCCGGTAAATGGAGAACATATATGTCAAACTTCAGGAGCCTCCGTAAAGTCTTTCAAAAGTTAGCGTGTTTTCAACGGACAGACAGACAGACAGACGGACGGACGGACGGACGGACGGACGGACGGACGGACATCGCTAGATCGACTTAAAATCGATCAAGGATCATGAATATATATACTTTATAGGGTCCTAGACCAATATTTCGATGTGTTACAAACGGAATGATAAACTTATATATACCCTCTATCACTACACACAGAAAAAAATGTTTCAAATATCCAACTGAAAATCAGTTAATACAACTAAAAATGGGTTGATACATTTGTATATAGGTCGTCTCAATTTAATTTCGGTAGTATCAACTAAAATTCGGTTGATACAGCAGACATTTAGTTGAAATAACAACAAAATTCGGTTGTCACACCAGAAAATTGGTAGCGACAACCGAATTATGTGTTGATGCAACTAAAAAATTCGATTGGAAACTTATTTTTCTGTGTGTAGAGTGGAGGGTATAATAAAAAAAAAAATTGATTTTTTTTCTTAAAAATCAAAAACTTTTTTGACTTTTTCCTCAAATTGGGCCCTTTTTTTTTTGATTTAAAAGAAAGCTTAGGTGATATCCTTTAAGAGCTATGGGGTCGCTTAGTGAGATGCGAGTGGGATATATATGAGGCATTCCACACCAAATGTCCCGCTATAGAAAAACATGTGTCCCGTAAATTTCTGAATAGGTTGTTAGGATAGCCCTATATGGAACTAATAAAATTGCGTTTTTGGTTTTTCTAATTTTCAAAAACTGGGCTTAGAAGGCATGGTCAAATATTGGAAAAATGGTCAAATTTGTGGCGAGTTGCCTTGATTAAATATTTATCACATTAAAACGGAATGCACCACAATCTTAAATGGCAACACCTAACATTTGTGTCTAAAATATAGACCATGTCTGGCAATGTTTGCAAAAATAAGTACTTAGATCAGAATTGATGAAGGAGTGGAAGAAGAATAATGATTACTAAAAATAAGTTTGTTTACACAAATTACAATAACAAACTCTTCTGTAAGAAAAAACCAACAGCAACAACCACACTCGAATTGAAAAAATCAGATTTAGTTGATACTTGCTTAACAGCCTACTTGGCGTATCGGTCTAGAGTGATTGTACGTTACAAGCAGTTAATAGCAAAGTATTACAGATGATGAGTTCAATCCTTGTCGGCTGCGATCTGTAAATAATTTTCACATATAGAGTTTTATTGACTATTAACTAAATAAATTTGACATTAAAAGTTTTTCTGAAGATTATTATAACTGGATAATATGAAACTAGTAAGAAACAAACCAGGATGTCTAAATTTTTAGAAAAATTAAAATTTTTCTTTCACACTTTTCTCAATTCAAAACCATATATAACTTAAAAATTTACATTCTTATATAGTTTTGTATGGGCTACCGAATAAATTTTTTTTCTTTGGAAAATTTTCAGAACCCGTTCTGAAAATTTCCATTTTTTAAAAAAGTAAATTTATCAAAAATCCGGCCACTTTTTTTCTTTTTTTTTAATTTTTTTTTTAAGTTTAGACGTTTGTTCATCCACACAAAAAAAATCAGAAAAACATTTTGCGTTTTTTTCGAGAAAATCGTATTTGAATTTACAAAATTGTTATGAAATTTAAAATTCAAATGCGATTTTCTCGAAAAAAACGAAAAATGTTTTTCTGATTTTTTTTGTGTGGATGGACAAACATCTAAACTTAAAAAAAAAAAAATAAAAAAAAAAAAAAAAGTGGCCGGATTTTTGATAAATTGACTTCTTTAAAAAATGGAAATTTTCAGAACGGGTTCCGAAAATTTTCCAAAGAAAAAAATTTTATTCGAATGTAAATTTTTAAGATCGTGGTGCATTCCATTTTAATGTGATAAATATTTAATCAAGGCAACTCGCCACAAATATGACCATTTTTCCAATATTTGACCACGCCTCCTAAGCCCAGTTTTTGAAAAATTGAAAAACCAAAAACGCAATTTTCTAAGTTCCATATAGGGCTGTTCATACAACCTATTCAGAAGTTTACGGTACACGTGTTTTTTTTTCGCTGGACATTTGGTGTGGAATGCCTCATATCTAAATTTTTTTTTTTTTTTACTTTTGAACACAAAAAACGGTTCTTCAATTTGCACTATTAGGCGTGGGATAGCTCACCAGTTTTCGATTTCGATCCGGGACACCCTCTAATTTTGATAGGTTCGAAAAAGAAAGCATGAGCCACAAAATAAGGGCGGTGGGGTGGGGCCATATGGCTCCTCATCGGGGTCAAAATTGGGCGTGAAGAGGTTAAAATCCTCAAAAAGCCCCACAACTGCCCTAGAACTGTCCATGGAGGGGTGCAATGTGAGACCAACCTCCATTAAGTTTCTGCTCCAAACATTTTTCTTGAATATACCTAACCTCTATTTCCACTTCCTAAGGGGGCACCCACACAAAATGACATTGTTATAAAAGTTGCTCCTACCGCTCTAACTGTCCATAGGGTGCCCCTAGAGAAGTAAAATGTATGACCGACCCACAGTGGAAGATGGACGCGCATCGTAACAAAATAAAAATTGTCATCGATTTGATCTGTTGAATATGGGTTTGATAAAAGACATCCTAGGGGATAGAAAACCATTCATAAAATATTTATATGTCAGTTACTTTGACCAGGGCGTCTCTCCAAAGTCCAAAAATTTTCAGGTTTTTTTAAAAAATGAAAATTTTTTGGAAACATTTTTTAAATGATTGAGTAAAACTATTTCTAAGTAAGCTAACATCCTGAAATTTTAACACAGCTTTGACAATATATGTAACTTATTAAAACTGCCCTTATAAGCTAAAATTTTAAGTCGCATTATTCGTTAATTGACTGCCAAATGTTGTAATTTTTTAAGAAATGTGTAAAAAATACTCTTAATTATAGACTGCATCTTCTGTGGAACCTTGTGGATACAGACCAATTCAATATGGGGTGAAACTAGAGGTATTTATCTAAACGAGGAACTTTATTTCGTCTGCAGTAACTTGCAGTTAAATTCAGGATAATGCTTCAAAGTAGGGTCCATAAAAAGAAAAAAAAAAGAAAACTTATATATATTTATTTTTTAAAATTTTTATTTTTCGAAATTATTAAATATCAGCTTCAACCTATTTAGATATTTACAAAAAAACTAAACTAACTAAATACCCAGCAAAATTTGGCATTACTAGTAATGGGATTTTATATCCGGAACAAATGTTAATAAGTAGTTACTTGTTGAAACACTAATTATTTTAACAAGGGCGTTAGACAAAAATAAATAGTGATAAGAATTAAGATAAATAAGTACTTAGTTACTCTCGTTTTACTAAAAAGGAGTAAAAAACCATTACTAATAAAAAGTAAAATAGCTATTTACCAAATGGGAGTAATAAACACATTTAAGTGTTAAAAATAAAAAAAAAAGTTAAAAATTGTCAAATTTTTATTGAGTTAAGTAATTCATAATTGGTGGTCAAATGAGTTGCAGACGAACAGAGATTCCTGCAGAAAGCTCTTTAATAAGGCTAAATTTTCAAGAGCGGACGAGGACTGGTCTGCATACAGGCTGCAACTTAAGAGTTATAAAAAGATGATCAGAAATGCAAAATGTGATTCTTGGAAAAACTTCTGTGGAAACATAGACGTTTCTGAGGCATCCAGGCTGCGCAAGGTTCTGGCTTCTTCTCCTTGCACCCTGGGATCCCTGAAAGATCCTAATGGGGTGTGGTCTTCCTCCAGTGGAGAGTCGCTGGATCTCCTTTTAAACACGCATTTTCCGGGAAATTCCATGACGCCGTTTCAAGCTTTGGAACGTTCTGACGCCCAAGCATCTGAAATTGCTTCGGAAATAATAAATATGCCAACATTAATCTGGGCGATAAAAAGCTTCAGGCCCTATAAATCTCCGGGACCTGATGGTATAATCCCGGCTGAGTTGCAGCAAGTGTCGGACTATATAGCCCCGTTGCTGTATAATCTATACACAGCATGCATCAACTGGTCGTATATTCCTTTAAAGTGGAGGGATACCAGAGTCGTATTTATCCCGAAGGCTGGGAAAAGTTCCCACACAGCTCCGAAGGATTTCAGACCAATTAGTCTGTCTTCTTTTTTGTTAAAGACAATGGAACGAATGATAGACTCATATTTGCGTAGAGTGATTGACCCGAGGTTGCTTTCGACAAAGCAACATGCATACAGCAAGGGACGATCAACGGAAACAGCTCTTCATGAGCTCGTTGGTACCATCGAGAGATCGCTTTCGGTAAAGGAGTACACTATGGTGGCCTTTCTTGATATTGAGGGGGCTTTTAATAATGTCATCCCAGAATCGATAATATTGGCATTGTCTGGTCTGGGAGTAAAGCGTGAAATCGTTTTAATGGTGGAAAGGCTACTTGCCAGTAGACGTATAACGTCTGAATTGGGAGCGTCCGTCATATCTCGATTTGTCAATAGGGGCACACCACAAGGAGGTGTTCTTTCGCCGCTTCTTTGGAACCTGGCACTGAATTCAATGCTACTATCTCTAGAAGCACGTGGTTGTCATGTTGTCGCATATGCTGACGATGTCGCGATAGCGGTAAAGGGGAAGCATCTGCCAACATTGCGGGACATTCTTCAGGGTTCTCTGAAAGATCTGTCTAAATGGGCAAGAGACTGTGGTCTAGGAGTTAATCCTAGTAAAACAGAGCTTGTTTTATTTACAAGGAAAAATAAGATTCCTGCTTTCGATCCTATTTCTCTGGACGGTACTGAAATCACCTTCTCAGATGGAGCCAAGTATCTTGGAGTATTTCTAGATAGGAAGCTGAATTTCAGGCGTAATATTGAGGAACGGGTGAGAAAAGCAACGATTGCATTGTATTCCTGTAAAAGGGAAACGATGGGGTTTTAGCCCTCAAGTCGTTCATTGGATCTATACAGCAGTGGTGCGTCCAATTTTGCTGTATGGAATCATTGTCTGGTGGCCTGCTTTAGAAACAAAAGCGAACTGTGTCTTTATCACGAAGGTACAGAGAATGGCGTCAATGTGCATCACTGGCGCTCTTCGTACTACACCTACGGCTGCATTAGAAATCCTCCTTCACCTGATACCCTTGGACATATTGGGTAGGCAGTATGCAGCTGCGTCGGCAATTCGACTTAATAGCACGCTGCAATGGAGGAGCAGCGATTGTGGCCATAGCGCGATCTTGAAAAAGATAACAATACCACAAAATGTGGATTGTGCTCCCTCTTTGAGCCTCTTTGAGCGCCACTTTACCACTATGATACCATCCAGGGAGTCTTGGATGGGGGATACTCCGGGAAGTGGAGCTACCATAAATTTTTACACAGATGGATCGAGGCTGCACGAACAAGTGGGCTTTGGGGTCTATTCGGAAGAGCTTGGATTGAGCCTGGCTCGTAGATTGCCAGATCATTGCAGTGTTTACCAGGCAGAGATGCTGGCAATAAAGGAAGTGGCTGACTGGTTGAGCTGCAATGTCTTGTCTACAACCGCAGTCAACATCTATACTGACAGTCAAGCCGCGGTCAAGTCCCTGGATTCAATGTTTCTGAAAACAAGATCTGCCCTTAATTGCCGCACGTCTTTAAATGAGATGGCCAAGCAGTTTAACATACGAATCATATGGGTCCAAGGGCACAGAGACATTCCAGGGAATTGCAAAGCCGATGAGCTTGCAAGACTAGGAACTACCTTACAGGTTCCAACAGAATTGGAATGTGTTGGTATGCCTCTAGAAACTTGCAAGCAAAACCTACGGCTTTGTTCTGCGACGGAGACTAATCAAAGATGGGCAAATGGATGGACGTGTGAGACAACATGACTGATTTGGCCTTCTCTTAATCAGGGGCGCACAAGTGAGCTGATATCGCTTCCAAGAGGAGAGATTTCGACGGTGGTTTCTATAATTACCGGACACTGTCTTATAGGGAAGCACGCAGAGCGGTTAAATGTGCCGTCGAATGACTTTTGCCGAAGTTGCATGGATGAAGAGGAGTTGGAAACTATCGAACACTTTATTTGCCATTGCCCGGCACTTTCTGGTCAGCGACTTGCTTCACTGGGATCTAGGGAGCTGTACGATCTTTCTGATTTGTCGGATGTCAAAATTCAACATCTAAGGAGTTTCATAAGAAGCTCAAACTGGTTTAACGACAGGGACTAGTAGGGAAACCTATTACGATCCCGTGGTATCACAATGGACCTCAGAGTCTACGTGTGTTGACGTAAAACGTCAGCAGCCACTTACAACCTAACCTAAATTCATAACTAACTTATACAATTTAAATATTAGGTCAGTTATCAGAAGAATCGCAGAAGATCGCATAAATATTTTAAGATTTACAAAAGCAATTTTAGCAGAAAAAATTCAAGAATAAACAATCTAAAAGATATTTTTCAAAAATTTATGGTACAATCAGATCCAAAAATTTCCATTTTACGTGAAGAAACATCGAACTTCGTAAAAAAAGGTTCCTTATCCAAAGGAACTATTGCAACTAATACAAAAGACTTAATATTTTTTTTATTTTATTTATTACGATATTGCATTATCGTGACTATGTTGAATTGTTTTTTAATGTTTTAATCCTGTTATTATTCATTTTTGGTTTATTACTACTATTTATTTATTATAAATCAATAAAATAAAATTGATAAAAAAAGTCATACGTGCCGGATATTTTAGTGTAGGGTGAAAGGTAATGTATGCAAATATTAAATTGATCTTTTTTGTGCAATTTTAAATATATTTATATTGTCAGATTTGTTAACTAAAAAAGTCGATACATTTGGTCATAATTTAACTCAATTTTTTATATGTATTTTAACTAATAATGTTTAATGATGTTTATTTACTCTATCCGAACGACATTCAGTAATAATATATCAAAAATGTTAATGATCATAACATTTTTTTAGCATTTGTTCATATAAATAAATTAACCAATTTTGCATTCAATTTATATGTAGAGTGCAAGGAGGGCAACAAACTTTGATCACAGCTTTAATTGCTTAAGGTCCCTAGTTTCTAGAATGCCTAATTTTGTTTTACAACTCCGAACCGTTTAGAAGATATAGTCAAAAAACTTCGATGCGCGCATTTTCCATACAAACCGTCCACTGTGCGACCCCCAATATTTTTTCAACTCCAACATTTTCTCTCGGCCGCACCGGCCTCTTAAAGTCGGGCCCTGGAGCAAAATAGACTCAAAAAAAAAAAAATTTTTAAGTCTATTAAGGATGATTCATAATCATCCTTTTGGCCTCAACCTATTACGATCAAAGAAAAATTAATTACAAATGTTGCTGTCATCTGCAAAAGAATAGATAGGATTTGATGTTTGACTTAGAAGGTCGTTAATGCTATCGTCATTCCTAGAAATTTCCATAGCGAAAACTTTATCACATTTTCATACCGAAACTATATTGTTTTCTTCTGAAATAACGATAGTTTTTCGACAAATTCTGGAAAATGACGATTTTATTCTCGTTATAACTGGAATTAGCAATAGCAAAAACGATAAAATATTTTTATGGATAATTAGCTGATATTTCTTCCATATCATAACGGTATCATTTGGGTATCAGCAAATACATTCCCAAATAAGGTAGAGTATTTAACATTCGACATAACCCATCACAACAAATTTAAATATTTTAGTTTTATTTAGAAAGAAGAGCTCCCCAACAACATACATACATACTCACAAAAAAATAATAATGTTTTTAATTTTTAGAAATGTTTGTTTAATTTTGTGGTGCATTTACTATGATGGTAAATTGTTTTCTTGTTCATACAACATACATAAATTGTTTTGATACAAAGAAATTGTTTTATGTTTTAATTCTTAAGTAGTTTCATGTGAAACAAATAGAAATCTGCAATGAATGTTAAACTTTCCCACAACAAAAAAGCAAAACACTTAAGAAAAGTGAAATTAGTCAAGTGTTTTTAATTAATTAGAACGTTTTTATGAAAAGATAAAATAACATTTTATGAAAGTATTTACAAAAAAAATTTACTTTTACTTTTTGTTAAATAGATGTGGTTGTTTTTAATTAAATGCAGGTTAGGAAGGCTATTTTTTGTTTTTCTGAAGGACATACAGATTTGTGACCCAAATAACTTGTTTTAATAAGACTACTTACACAGAAAAAAATATGGAGGAAACAAATTTGAGTAATCACTTGTTTAATTTTTTAAAAAAAATTTGAGTAATTTTTTAATTGACGCAATTAAAAATTTACTCAAAAATTAAAAATAAAATTTGAGTAAATAATTTAATACAAATTTAATATTTTTTTTTATTTTTTTTTTTTTTTTCTCTTGGTGTTTTGAATTCTCATTTAGTTTATTGTTTTTTGTATATGTATATGAAAGTTTGAAATCATCTTTATAAAATTTTACTTTGTCTTGAAGACATAAGTATATTTGGTAAAGTTTGTAAAAGCAATTTTTTGGAAAAAAAAATTAGAAACTTTTTTAACTTTTTAAAAAAAAAATTTGATGCATTTTGAGTAAATTTTTACTTGACACAATTAAAAAGTTACTTAAAAATATTAAAAAATTTTGAGTAAAGATTTAATTGTGTGAATTAATAATTTACTCAAATTTTTTATTCAGCATTTAATAATTTTTTATTAAAAATTTACACAATACTATTAAATCGTTTACTGGTGGAAAATTGAGTAATTTTTTACTCAATAGTATTAAAAATTTACTCAAATTTTTTTTTTATTTTTTTCTGTGTAGCATGCAAGCTCTTATCTTCGCTATCGGTAATATAAAATACCGGATAATAACTGGATCGGGATTTGAGTTTTTTTTCTGAAATTTTTCTATAAAAAATTTTTATTTTATTTAAATTCGTGATTTTTTTACACAGCTATAAAAAATAAATAAGCAATATTTTTTAGTTCTGTTTTTTATTTGAATGTTTTAATAAATTGTTGTAATATTTTTAAAATTTTATAACAATCAATTTGGTGAACTGAAATTGCCACTCAATTGTAGAATACTTTTTTTAAAGGACAAAATCGGCTGCAGTTGTACAGCTAAAAGTACTAGACCGATTTTGAAGATTTTTTTTTTATTTGTAGAGCATTAAATTCTCTAGTAGGTATCGTTGTCATTTTTTGAAATTTTTATCTAATTACTATGTTTTTTATGAAAGAAGAAAAGTATTTTTTGCAATTTTTTATGTTTGCATTAGCATAATTTCAATAAAAAATCAATATTTTTCAAAAACTTGCCACGGTAAGTCCTAGAGAATTTAATAATCTACAAATCCAAAAAAAAAATCATCAAAATCGGTTCAGTAGTTTTTGCTGTACAACTGCAGCCGATTTTGTCTTTTAAAAAAAGAATTCAACAATTGAGTGCCAACCCTACCGTATGTGTAGAGTGGTAGCACAAATAATGACTTTTTCGAATTCCATCGATTTGCTGAGAAATTATGGCTTCTTTTGGGCTAAAAACTTTTATTCAAATTTTTAGCCCAATCGTTCAATTTTAAACCTTGCCGCTGGGAGGGTTAAAATTTGAATAAAAAAAGTAAAAAAATCCAGTCTCAAAAAGTAGTTCAAATAAAAACAAGTCAGAATGTTATAGTTGGTAAAACCCGACCGTATGATATCCTACGACCAAAACCGTCATCTTCCAATCCTTTTCAAAAATTGTTTTATTCGACCTTTAACATATAATATTTTGAGTAGGTTAATTCTATCTGGAGGTCATTATTTTCTTTACTAAATAAAGCAAGTTTGCCCATTGTAATGCCCACAACTGCAAATAACTCTGTAAATATTTAATAATTTTGTAATACTAATTTGCAAAATACACAATAATTATAAACAAGAAAAAAAAACAAAAAGCCCTTAAAACTAACATTAAAAAAACAATATTTGTGTTTTCTGCTTGTGTGGTCATATGAAAATCGAGAGATCAAGAGTATGAATAAAAATGAGGAAACGGAAGTGGCTTTGTTGCTACACATATAAAGATTAAAACTCATGTAGTTAGAGAAGGGCACAAAAAGTCAAAGAGATATTGTATGAAAAAAGAAACTTGATAACAAGTTTGTTTAAAAAATATTAAAAAAAAAATATGTATATCATTATAATGATGAAACTATGCATAACATATACATACATATTTTTGAATGTATAGAGATGAATATAGATGTTTGTGTATGTGAAGGAACAGTAGAGCATTGAGAAAAAATGTAATAAAATTTACATTAATAAACATACTAACGACGATGTAATAGAAAAAGTCTTAAATTCTGAGATATTTTTCAAATAGAAAAAATAATTTTTCTAAAAGTCTCAGATTCTGAGTCATTTTTTCTATAGAAGAAGTGTCAGGTTCTAAGTAATTTTTGTTCAAGAACATTTTTTTGTATATAAAAAGCTCATAAATTCTGAGACATCTTTCCTATCGAAAAAGTCTGACAATGAGATTTTTTTTTAGGAATCTAAGAATTGTTTCCTAAAGAATATGTCATCGCTTCTCCTAAAAATATTCACCAACTGGTGAATATTTTTTTTTATTATATTTATTTTTCATCAATATTTTTTTATCAATACATACCACACTGTGCACTGATAGAAATTTGTAAATGACAATAATGAAAATCTAAATTAATGTTATGAAAAATGACGTTAAAAAAGAACCTATGTAGGTTTTCATTGAATTAATGAAATATGTATCATAAAATGTAATTGCAAGAACAAGTTTCATTAAATTAATGAACATTGTTCATACAAAATATAAATTGTATTTTATGAAAATTGTTCATTACTTTAATGAAAAAACTATTTAATTCTTATGAAATACTTTCATTGAATAAATCATACTTTTTATTTTTGAAATGAAATACTTTCATAGTACAAATACTACTTTTATTTGTAAAATTTAATATATGTATGAAATTGTAAAGATCTTTTTATAGAATTAAGAATAATAAAAAATGGTTTTAACTTTGTTTTCCCTCACAATATTTTACTCCAACCTTAAATTGTAATACATTAGTAATACCACGAAGTAATATAAAACAGCGCGAATTTAGTAAATAAAAAATTAATAATTTACTTTTAATTTTAAATTTCATAAAAAGTCTGAAAAATTCATAAAATAACCATGTTTTAAAAACACTTTCACGTAATTTTTATTGTATCTATAGATTTCACTCAGTTTTCTCACAAAAAATTTTCCTATAATATTTACTTTTAACACATAAGTAAAACCACGAAATAATATAAAACAACACGATTTTAATAAATACTTATAATTAATCAATAACATTTCATTTTAAATTTCGTATAAAAATTAAAAAAAAAATCACAAATTATATCTTGCCGCTCTGATCAGCTGTTTTTTGCGCGCGTAAACTAACAGACGCGACATGACAGGTGTCAAAACACGGCAAATTGTATAAACAAAACTTAATGAAATTTTTTAATGAAACTACGAAATCCAATGAATCAAAATTTATGGAAATCTTGTACAATATGGATGAAATTTCATTCAGTGTATGAAATATTTCATTGTTGTAATGAAACAACATTAATGAATTCAATTCATTAATGATATTAAGCATTTTTCAATCAGTGTGGTACAGGGTATAATGAGTTTGTGCTGATGTTTGAACTACCCGAAATATTTGTCCTAGACCCACTTCTAAGTGTACCGATCGACTTAGAATCACTTTTTGAGTCGATTTAGCGATATCCGTCCGTCCATCTGTCTGTCCATGTAAACGGTGTAGGGGGGGTGAAATAAAGCCATAGGCAATAAGGCCATATGGCCTTATTTCCCAATGAGTTGAGAAATAAAGCCATATGGCCTTATTACCAACCACTGTTGGAAATAAAGCCATATATGGCTTTATTACTCATTTGAAAATTTATAAAAGTATTCATCATTAATTTCCGGAGAGTGTAGGGGAAAATGTGGAAAAATTTTTCCACTAAAATCCTGCTACCCAAAAAAAAAATTATTTCGAAATTACAACTTCTATGATTTGTTTTTTTGTAATAAAGGTTTTTTGCGTAGCCGGCCTTCGGCCGGGCTTAGGGATTACAAACTCCATGCATTAAACCCACCCTCTCTGCAAACCAAAGCTATTTTGGTTATCAGGCCCTTTTGAGGCATAAAAAAATTGATAGCGCAAAGGCCTGATACCCTAGAAAACTTTACTTTGCGGAGAGGGTGGGTTTAATGCATGGATTTTGTAATCCCTAAGCCCGGCCGAAGGCCGGCTACACAGAAAAACTTTTTTTGTTAAACAATCTTTAAATTAAAAACCCTGCCAATAAAAAATTGCTGCCTCTAGACCCCTCTAAGTTCCGAGGTTCGTGGTATATGTGGTTTTTTAATTAGTAAAGTAAAGTTTTCTAGGGTAGCAGGCCTTTGCGCTATCAAATTTGCCTCAAAAAGGCCTGATAACCAAAATAGCTTTGGTTTGCAGAGAGGGTGGGTTTAATGCATGGAGTATGTAATCCCTAAGCCCGGCCGAAGGCCGGCTACGCAGAAAACCTTTATCAAAACATTTACGGTTTTGGGCGATAAGACACCTTGGGCGCTATGTCCGCACGCCATTTCAAACTCCATAAATTAATTTAGCGGCTTCGCTAAATAATTTTTTTTTGGGAGCAGGATTTACGTGGAAATATATTTCCACACTCTCCGCAAAATAATGATGAACATTTTTAAAAAATATTCAAATGAGTAACAAAGCCATATATGGCTTTATTTCCAACAGTGGTTGGTAATAACGCCATAGGTTAGGTTAGGTTAAGAGGTTGACGTAATGTCCACAAGACCAGTTCCTGATCCAAAGTGATACCTCGAAAAGGGGGGGGGGGTTGGTTTTTGTTGTTGGCTGCTTTACATATTAATCATAATTCACTACTGCCTTCCTGGTAAATGATGATTTATGTCTCCATATATGTCTCATCGAGTTTACTTAGCCTAATATATTTAAGCATCTTCCATGGGTTGACATCTCTAAGTTCCTCCAGTTCCTGAAAGAAATAAAAGCCAAAACAATTAAATCGAGTGCGAGATAGTGCAGGGCACTGACAAAGATAATGGAATGAATCTTCCACTATCTCTTCGTCCCCACACCATCTGCACAAGTCATCTCTTATCAATTTTAACTTTTTCAAATAAGCTTTCAAGCCAGTATGGCCTGTAATTAAACCCACATACTTCCTGAGGTCTGATTTTTCCATATAAAGTAGTGTTTTCTGGATACTTTTTCCACCGCGAGTCCACAAGGCCTTCGTTTGGATACAGTCCTGGCTGCTTTCCCATTTCAAATCTTCCTGTCGTTCAAATGTTCTCCGTATTTCGGAATAAATTGCATCCAGGCCCGGATGCACGTCGGTCGTTATTGAACTTAATGGTAAAACTGCTCCCATACGAGCTAACTCGTCAGCTTTCTCGTTTCCTGGAATATTCTGATGACCTGGAACCCAGCACAGTCTTAAAGAGTGTTGTTCGATGAGAGCCATAAGCTCTTGGCGACAACGGCTGACAACCTTTGATCGAATATTCCTGTTATATAGTGCCTTTAAAGCCGCCTGACGCCATATGGCCTTATTTCTCAACTCTTTGGGAAATAAGGCCATATGGCCTTATCGCCTATGGCTTTATTTCACCCCCCCCTTCTTCTTGTAGCCTCCATACAAACCACCTTCCCGAATTTCACATAAATCTCTCAAATTTCATGAAAATAGAAAATGTTTAATTAAAATTCTGTTTGTGTGTGTTAAACGCGTACTTTAATAACCGTATCAAATCTGATTATCATCGTACCATTTTTGGACTTACCATGTGAAAATTTCGCCCGATATTCAGTTGAAGTGGTTTATTGTCAACAAAAAGAAGCCTATTCCACTCAAATTGGATTTGTGAGTGCTTTTTACACTTATTAAAGATTCGACAAAATATAGATCTAATCAGTCCATGTTTGAACTTGGGACCAATTTTCCGGGAAACTCTGGTGTAGGGTTTTTTTATGGTCGGTCTTGACCAACTATAATTCTCTTACTTGTTTTTTTTTTTAAATATTATTTTTCATCAATATTTATTTTTCATCAATATTTATTTTTCATCAATATTTTTTTTTCATCAATATTTTTTCATCAATATTTTTTTTCATCAATATTTTTTTATCATCAATATTTTTTCATCAATTTTTTCATCAATTTTTTTTTTATCAATATTTTTTTTTTTCATCAATACTTTTTTTCATCAATATTGTTTCATCAATATTTTTTTTTTCATCAATATATTTTTCATCAATATTTTTTTTCATCAATATTTTTTTTCATCAATATATTTTTCATCAATATATTGTTTTATCAATATTTTTTTTCATCAATATTTTTTTGTCATCAATATTTTTTTCATAAATTTTTTTTTAATCAATATTTTTTTTCATCAAAATTTTTTTTTAAACAATTTTTTTTTATTATTTTTTTTTTTTCCAAAAACAATTTTTTCATCAATATTTTTTTTTTATTAATATTTTTTTTTTCATCTTTATTATTTTCATTAATAATTTTTTCATAATTTTTTTTTCATCAATATTTCCCCCCCCCCCCCCCCCCCCCCCCCCCTAGATTGTCTGTCCATCAATATTTTTTTTTTTCATCAATATTTTTGTTTTTTTTTAATATTTTTTTTCATCAATATATTTTTTAACAATATTTTTTTATACCCTCCAACCACAGCATGGGGGAATACTCACTTTGACATTCCGTGTGTAACGCATCGAAATATCGGTCTAGGACCCCATAAAGTATATATATTATTGATCAGTGATCCATTCTAAGACATTCTAGCGATGTCCGTCTGTCCGTCTCTGGAAGACACGATACAGTCCAATGTAAAAGAGCTTGACTCCCGAAATTTAGCACAAATATGTCTTATGGTATTGGGCTGGTTAAGTTCGAACATGGGCAAAATCGGATCAGGGGGAAAAAATTTCCCCTCTTAAGAACTAAACAAACCACTAAAAAAAGCAATTTTTTATAG